>JBAKBP010019208.1:0-45113 GCA_037953745.1 Lithodes maja
CTTATATTCATTTTAACTAATGGATTATAAAAAATATAAAATAATAAAATAAATAAAATAAATAGTAATAACATAATGGACATGTTCGGCCAGACAGCTTATGGAACGACTACTACTATTATTACTACCAAAATGTATAATTAAACAACAATTATTATAGCTGAATTTGTGTTTGTCAACTTAGGCTAGTCCGTCTGTTGCAGATCGTACATGACATTACTAATTAGGATTGTTCATTATTATGAGTGTTTGAGGTGTGTATATGTGTGTGTGTGGGGGGGGCTCACAGTGTAGGGTCAGCTGTCAGAGTGGGGGTTGAGCGTCCCCTGCCTCCCAGAGCTCAACCTCACTTTATCTCATGCTAATTATGTTTCAATACTTTTTGACGTAGTTAATGGATTTCTTCTTCGATATCCGACAACAAAATGTGACTTCCCCAATTTGAACTAACTGATTTTGTCTACTCTACTTCTGACTACAAAATTGACTTCCCGAATTTGTCAACCCCCTGATTTTGACTATTTCATTAGTACTATACTACTTTTTCTTTTAGGGCAAACACTCTACACCAGGTATTATAGAAACAGCCGGTTTGCCACAGTTATAACAGAAAACCGATTACGGCGGATGGCTGTGGCCTGATGAAGTCCATCCGCTTCTCTATTTTGCCTTGGGGTGGGTGTTTGACTGCCTCTCTATATTTGTCATATAGCTGTGTTAATTTCAACTCTTTTCACATGTGTGTGTGTGTGTTTGTTGAGAGAGAGAGAGTGAGTGAGTGATTGTGTGTGCGTGTGTGTGCATGGGCGCGCTTGTACGCGTTCGTCCTGCTTTGCATATGAATTAATTTACCTTTCTAACATATCATAATTATCTATTCGCTTAATTTCACCTAGCACATCATCATACAGTACATAGTTTGGCTAAAATATATAATCCTCCATACCTTAACCTTTGATTATAGTGTTATACCTAAGCTGAGTAATTATATCAGGCAGTAACTAAAACTAAACATTAACACATCAAATGAAAACAAAAGAATCGTGATTGGACTGAAACAGGTTAATCTTGAATAATAACAGGCCAGCATGACCCCCTCAGCCGTCCCATCCCCCAACCTCTCTCCCCCCCCCCTTCCATACTCCACCCCCCTGACCCCCTACCATCACATTCATCATAACACTGGCACCACATAAATTACACACTAGGATAAACATTACAAATACGCCACAACATACGCTGCTGTTGAATTTTTGCTCCCCAATAGTCGTAAATCCCTACATTTTTATATATCCAAAGTGTCTTCTCTCTGAAAGTTTGTAATTTAAGTGAGCTGTAACATAGTTGATGGTTTTGGCTGCTACTGGAATGTTAAGACATTAGAAGATTATTTTAACTATAGGAAGTAAAAGTAATGCATTCCATATATTTTAGTAACAAAATAACCAAGTTTCAATATAGGAAACAAATCATAGGCACTACATGAACACACATATTCAAATATCGGTATTAACATTAACATTGTGGTGGTGGGCTGACCCTTTGTCAGAGTGAGGGTTGGTGTCCTCTACTTCCCATAGCCCCTTCTATCTTTTTCTCCTTCTGCATCTCTAATTTTTTCAAATGGCGTAGGGATGCGGCGACCCCAACGCCCGCCACTTTTTGGTGCAGGTAGCCTCCTCTGTGGTGGAGGGGTGAGAAATTTCCACCACCGCTTTTCTCCGGCGAGACGTAGAAGTCGGCTAAAGGGGATCGGGGGCGGGGGGCCTGGTATCCTTCTCCCCTTAAATAAATCTACCAAAAAACGAGACAGAGATAGGGGCGAGGGAACGCGTTCGTGGTCCCGGACCCTAAGAATAGGAGCTTTGAATGTGCGTGGATGTAGTACAAATGAGAAGCGAGAGGATATTGGAAGGTTATTTGAAAGAAGGATGTATGATGTCCTTGCACTGAATGAAACAAAGATGAAAGGAGAGGGAGAAGTGGATTTTGGAAACGTGATAGGTAGAAAGTCTGGAGTAGACGAGGGAGTCAGGGGGAAAGAAGGAGTGGCTATTATTGTGAAGGAGGAGTTGAGAGAGTTTATAAAAGAGTGGAAAGAGGTGTCATCAAGGCTAATGTGGGTGAGAATGCGGTTTAAGGGTGAAAGGTGGGTTTTTGTAAGTGCGTATGGACCAGGAAGTGAAAGAGAGTTAGACGAGGTAGAGGGTTTCTGGGAGGATTTGAGAGATTGTCTACAAGGGTTTGATGAAAATGAAAATGTTATAGTTTTAGGGGACCTAAATGCTAGGGTAGGAAATGAGCCTGTTGAGGGAGTCATCGGTAGTTTTGGTGTGGATGGTGTAAACGAGAGTGGAGAAAGACTGAAAAATGTATGTGAAGAGTGTAGATTGAGTGTAGGTAATACGTTCTTCAAAAAAAGGCGTATACACAAGTACACCTGGCATAGACTTGTGAGGGGAGAGATTGTAGAGAGGGCATTGATGGATTATGTGCTGGTGACAAGGGAAAGATTGTGTAGACTGCTGGATGTGAATGTGATGAGAGGTGAGGCGGAGGGTATGTCAGATCATTACCTGGTGGAGGGAAAGCTAAGAGTTAAGAGTTACAGGAGAATAAGAGACAAGCGTGAAGTAAGAGAGGTAATAAAAGTTAGTGAGTTAGAGAAGAGTGAAAAAGAGAGGGAGTACAAGGAAAGACTAAATGAAAAGTGGATGGAAGTGAGAGAGATGGAAGAGAGAGAAGTAGAGGTTGAATGGCAACAGTTTAAGGAAGGAGTGAAAGCAAGTGCAGAGGTAGTATGCGGCAAAAGGAAAGTAGGAGGCAGAGGTATCAGGAAGGGAAGCGAGTGGTGGAATGATACGGTGAGAAAGGCAGTTGAGGAGAAGAGACAGTGTTTTGAGAGGGTTTTACAGGATGGTAGTGTTGAGGTATGGGAGAGGTACAAGGAGAAAAGGAGAGAGGCAAAACGGAAAATTAGAGAAGCGAAAAAAGATGCAAACGAAAGGTGGGGCCAAAAGCTGAGTGAGAATTTTGAAGAACGAAAGAAGATGTTCTGGAAGGAGGTAAATAAAGTAAGGAAAGGAGGACAAAAGAGGGAAGAGTCAGTGAAAGATGAAAATGGAGAATTACTAGTGGAACCAGTTAAAGTGAGGAAAAGATATGCTGAGTATTTTGAATCTTTGTTAAATACAAGAGATGGAAGAGAAGCAGTGATTGAAGCAGAGGTGGATGGAGATAGGTTACCCAGGCCACCCAGGTGGCAGGGAATGAATGAAAGGATTGAGGAAAATGAGGTGAAAGAAGCAGTGAAACAAATGAGAGCGGGAAAAGCAGAAGGTTTGGATGGTATTGCTGTGGAGTGTATAAAGAAGGGTGGAGATGTGATAATAGATTGGTTGGTGAGACTTTTCAATGTGTGCTTTGTTGTGTCAATGGTACCAATAGACTGGAAGAGTGCATGTATTATGCCGTTGTACAAGGGGAAGGGAGATCGGCAGGAGTGTTCAAGTTATAGAGGTATTAGTTTATTGTCAGTGGTTGGAAAGCTGTATGGCAGGGTGTTGATAGAGAGGATAATAAAGTGTACGGAAGTTGCAATAGGAGAAGAACAGTGCGGTTTTAGGAGGGGAAGAGGGTGCGTGGATCAGATGTTTGCAGTAAGACAGTTATGCGAGAAGTATTTAGAGAAGCATAAGGAGATATTTTGGGCTTTTATGGACTTGGAAAAAGCGTATGATCGTGTGGACCGTGAAGCAATGTGGAAGGTGTTAAGGATTTATGAAATAGGAGGAAATTTGTTAGAAGCAGTTAAGAGTTTTTATGAAGGGAGCAGAGCATGTGTGAGAGTAGGAAATGGTGAGTTGAGTGAATGGTTTGAGGTAAAGGTAGGTTTGCGACAGGGTTGTGTAATGTCACCATGGCTGTTTAATATGTTTATGGATGGTGTGGTGAGGGAGGTGAAAAGGAGAACTATGGGAAGAGGATTGGGTTTAGTAGGAAAGAATGGTAGAGATTGGGAGTTGAATCAGTTGCTGTTCGCTGATGACACAGCATTGGTGGCGGATTCTGATGAGAAACTGCAGCGGGTAGTCAAAGAGTTTGGTGTGGTTTGTGGAAGGAGGAAACTGAAGGTGAACGTCAATAAAAGTAAAGTAATGGTGTGTAATAGGGGAGAGCATAGGGTGAATCTAGATGTGAGGCTGGATGGGGAAATATTGGAACAAGTAGAGTGTTTTAAATATCTAGGAGGAACGATAAGCAGGAGTGGAGGTATGGAAGTGGAGGTAAAACAGAGAGTGTGTGAAGGAAGGAAGGTTTTCGGAGCAATGGGAAGTATGTGGAAGACGAGAAATCTCGGAGTGAAAGTAAAAAGTGCACTGTATCAAGGAATTGTTGTGCCAACAGTGATGTATGGGGCTGAGACATGGGCTCTGAAGAAAAAGGAGAAAAGAGGGCTGGATGTGATGGAGATGAGCTGCTTGAGGAGTATGTGTGGAGTTACTCGTAGAGACAGATTGAGGAATGAAGAGATACGTAGGAGAGTGGGGCAGCAGGAACATTTGTCAGCCAGAGTGGACAGAAGGGTGCTGAGCTGGTATGGTCATGTTGAACGAATGGGAGATGAAAGGCTTACAAAGAGAATATGTGAGTCAGGTACAAGGGGAGATAGAAGGGCAGGAAGACCCCCATTGAGATGGAGAGACTGTGTAAGAAAGGCTTTGGATGATAGAGGAATGACTATAGATCAGGCAGAGGAAGTGGTGGTGGACAGGAGTGAATGGAGAATGCTTGTGAATAGTTGAGTGAACACGTGGTCATTTGGAGTAAGGGGTCGGGCGCAAGTTCGACTAGATAATAGTCCATCAGGCGCCTGGCCCGGGGGGACGATTAATATGAAGGGTGTGCCTGGAAGTGTGGTGGGAGGGCTTGTGGCTTTGGCTCCGCTGCATGTCTGCCTGCCGAGATCGGAACCTCTCCGGGTGGTCAGGGGCTGGGGGAGTGCTGGAGCGACCTTGGTAACCCTGGTCTCTGGGTCTTCTCCTGGGTGACCTGGATGTGTGTGAGTTTGTGCTTTTTATCTGTGTTTATTTTTTGTTTTATGTTGTTTTTGTGTTTTCCCTGTTCTTGCTCTGTCTTGAGTCGGCTACCCCCAAAATGGGGATTGGGCCAGAGCATATAGATAGATAGATAGATAGATAGGTATTAACATTCTAGTATGCTATTGTTATTTAATACACATACATACACAATTCGTATACATCTTGAAATAAAGATATCTTCAATAACTATAAACTTAATGATAATCTATTTGCCTTTCAAATCGACGAAGCTTATTCTATTATATTGACTAGCAAATATATAAATAAGATTGGGAAGAAACTGTTAGGGTCAAAAGGTAAAAAATCCACAAAGCTCAACTAAACAACAATCATCACATTAGTGTCTCACTAGTCTCACCTTCTACAGTACGGTATATACCACCATATCTACCTCATCGTACCTTTTGGAGGTTATTTTTATATTTCATGTAATACTTATTGAGAATTTTATTAGCATTTACCATTTTCGAGCAATGGATTATAAGTTTGTCATCTAGGCTAACAAAATACCTTCCCAGACTTCCCTTGTTGTTGTAGGCATGGTGGCGGCGGAGTCTAAGTGGATGATTGGCTCAAATATATCCTCTATTAGCCTTTATATTATGCTATTAGCTCGCATAATTGGGTAGTATTGATCATATAATTATATCATGCACATTTATGTCACTTCGACCAATAATGTTGTACTCGGGCATACACCATAAATATATGTTGGCCTAGTGATTTAGCTGAAATTATAGTACTTTTATTTGTTATATATTCAATATTAACCTGTGGAGTTGTCTAAACGAATATATTCATATACGAATAACTAGGTTCTTAAATCGGTTTATTTTAACAAAGTAAATATGATGTTAACTGTCCAATCTGTTTACTAAAGGGTCTGCTGAACATTAAAAGTTAACGTTTGCCCTGACACTTGGCTTGTCTATAAAGGAATGTTATCAACCAATGATATATAATTACAATACCTGGAGCAGACTGGGTAGAACAAACATAGATAATTCCCCTAATATTGAATACATTAATAACTTTGTAGTGGTTTGACACAATACCGAAATGCGTACGGATTAATCAATATATATGTAATGAAATGATCTTTGCTTTTGTCGATAGAATATACGATACCTCCAAAGATTTAAGATAGTCTGTTAATTGAGTGTTGTTGTTTCAGACTAAATTTATTTCCTCTAGTCTCCAATACGCAATTCAAGCAACAAACACAAAGAATATCGTACTTTGGAAACCGCATCACTGTGATAAATACAATGAAACTTACAACTTTTTCCACTTCCAGTAATGAGTCATCACTAACTACCTCATTATATATATATATTATTTGCTCACACTAACGACCGTCGCTTTTTATGACTTACGTTTCTGACAACGAAAACTTGAACAAAAACGGATGGATGTTGCAGATGTGGCTCAAAAAATATAACTGTGTGTGTGTGTGTGTGTGTGTGTGTGTGTGTAAGCGCGCGAGTGTGTGTGCGTGTGTGAGTGTTGCTCTCAGTATCTTTGTGTGAAAGTGTACATAATATTAGATTGCCAAGGAAAGAAGTGACCATCTTCCCTCGGTCAATATGTAGCCTGTCTGGGTTTGTCAGTAAATGTGTTTATATATCTTGTGTGGCTGCCACTAAAAATCCGCTTCAGAAGATCTTGCTGTGTGCATAGGGGTGATAATATTATAGATCCTCATGGGAACACCGACCATAATGACGTACAGTATGTTATGTGTTAACATTATGTTGTTATCATAAGTCTTCCTTTCCACGTTGATGTTGAGGTCTTCCTCAACACCTTACCAATGAGACTGTCCAGCTGTATATAGTTAATAGTTACTTCTTTATGTTCATCCTAGTGTGGAAAATACTTATAAAATAATAATTCAATTGACGGCACTTTGTGTGGAACACTCGGTCTATGTACGTAACACATTGGGCAGAGTTCCTGAGGATAGCAGATCAAATATGGTTACGGCATGCATTAATTAGTGTGTGTGTGTGTGTGTGTGTGTGTGTGTGTGTGTGTGTGTGTGTGTGTGTGTGTGTGCTAAGAGTGTTTTGATGAGTAAGAAGGGTACAACCAGTATCATAAAGTTAATACTTCATATAAATCTATTTGATTTTAAGAAATAAATGTAACTTGTTCAAGAAAACTCAAATATGCTCCTTTGTTAAATAGCCAGTAGGTGAGTCCCACACCAGAGGTTATAATTGGTCATCCAACTTACAAATATAACTAGTTTTTGTGATGCTTCCATTACTAGTGAGGTCCAGGTTGACAACTGAGGTGAAGTGTGTGTAAGTCTTTGTCACCAACATCATTATCACCTGTTGGACTGTGATGATAATGGTCAGAGGGTCAGGTTGTATTATCTTTAACGCTATATTTTATGATGTCGCTTTTATTTATAATAATCTGGCTTATATTAGACGATTTTGATCAATCTTCCTTTTGTATAGAATGTAATACACACAACTACGCGTCTTAAAATAAAGTCTCCGTGTTGTTAAGCTTAGTTATTAGCCAATAGGCGCGTTCACAGATGCAGACAGTTTGTTCGAGTCATGTGATAAATTTCAGTCTATTAGGTACAAGTGGTCATCAGGCCTATTCTGAAGCTTACATTTGCTCAACAATGTAATCTAAGAACAACAAGTACAGCAGTAATGGTTTTATACAACATTAATGGGCCCGGGCAAGAGCTTGGACGGTAACTGGCTTACTGTAGGTCTAGCCATCAAACAAACTATTTGGATAAATAATGTCGGGCATAAATTATAGCTTCTGTGAACACGCCTATTATACGAGTTAGATCAGAAATTTTAATAAAGGCCTCCCCGTGCTTCAAGGACGATGCATAGCTAACTTTAGGTTACTTTATATATATTTATAACATATATTGACCCCATTATAATGTATGGTAATTTATACAGTGTATCACAACAAAGAAGAGATGGAAGTTCAAGGTTAAATGGAATGAAGGGAATATGGAAGTAAATAATGGAGTAAATGTAAAATAAGCAATTTGAAAAGAAAAACAAATAATATCAATCAGTAACAAATGGAAGCTGGAAAGTGGAAACCAGAAAGAAGTTGAAGATCAAATTAAATGAGGATGAGTGAAACACTGCCATGGATCAATATTCTCCGCTATCTTATCTCAAATGAATTTAGATTATGGTGATACAGTGACTCTTACCGGTATTGAGTTTTTGACAGCCTTTAAATTTATGTATCCTATTGTGGCTATAATATCTCCCCAGGTGGTGGTGGTGATGACGGTAATGGTGATATATTAGGACTCCAGTAAAAGGAATAATGTGCCAAGAGGGTTTGGTGTTTGTAGTGAGATGAGATTTAGATTATAGTTTTCTTCTTCATTTACGTTATTTACGGCAGATACAGGTATCTGACAAAAAAATGTGTGCGATTACATAACTCATCAAAACTAATTTGTCTTTTCTTCTATTTATGTGTCTTTCTCATATCACTTCCGCATTCTTTTTTCATACCACAACACTTACCTTTCTCTCTGTTCCCCTTCCCCCTCCCCCTTTCCCCAACCCACCACCACCACTCTCCAGTATTTCCCCGTGGACCAGTAATGAGAACTATAATAACTTATCACACTCTAGGGTTTGACATAATGACTTGGTGATGATTCACTTCATAAAGTGTAAACAAAAAAGTACCGATAGTAACGGTGAATGAATCAAGATTATTAGTGAGTAGAGTAATCGAAACATTAATGAAACATATTTTGCCACAAAATAATGAAAGTAAAAGTTTCGTCCGATTTAATATCTAGTTATTTGCCTTTATAACTTTCGTCCCTCCTTCCTTTTTGTCCACTTCTCCTCCAGGCTTAAATGGAGCTGCCTGATTTTAACTGCTAAAGAGACTGGCCAGGGCAAGGTCGACAGGGGCGCGTTGGGGGAGGCTCCTCGCTGGCATGGGTATCATCTGCCATTGTCTGGTCGGGGGCGTGTGAGGCTGGAACTTTGGGCTATTATACGGGTAGGGAATTTAAGGCCATATATTTATCCTCCGGCCCGACTGAGAGTCCCGTACTAATAGCCCACTGGTGATGAGGTGTTAGTGATGGTTGGTGGTGGTTATTTTAACTTCCTCTGGAGGTCCGGGAAGCCTGGTTTTAGAGCTTGCTCAACTGTGAGGTGACGTAACAAGTAGTTGTGCTCGTTTTTCCTGTGGAAGTAACAGTTGCAGCCGTTCTTCCAGTTATCCATACAGTAATTGAGAAAACCTGTATAACCCGGTGGGACGCAGTCCTCGTATGCATAGCTCATTGATAGTCGAGCGTCATTCATCATGTGATCAGCGCAGATGTCAGCGAATAACTGTTGAAGAGTTGTGAGAATGATGTCAAGTTTCTTCCCCTCATCGTGCCTCGTTGGTTCCACTTCGATGATGGGCATAGAGGCTCCTTTCTCAGATTTTGAAGGAGAAGCTGAAGGAGGCTCTGGAGGTGGGTTGGTGTTGACTGCAGGGGTCTCTTCCATCGCCTCTTCTTCTTCTGCTGCAGTAGTAGTTGGAGTAGTTTTCTTCTTCAGCATCTCCTCCAGTAGCTTCTACAGGATCAGCTTCTGGAGTTACTGCTTCAGGTTCAGGTGAACAGTTGTTTCTGTTTAGAGGCGCTTTGATGGAGTAGGTCTCTGTCTGACAGGACCCCTCTGGGCAGTATCCAACAAACCTCCCGGTACAAGAATACCTGGGAGATTGTTGGCATGAAGGAGGGCAGGTAGGTTAACAACGTTCAACTTTCCGCTTTCTCACCGTATTTATACCCCTCCTGAACGATAATTGACGACCCATACATTCTGGAAAACAAACGAATGCCAGCGAAAACCAGTAAATCTTCTGAGAAACACAGATTCACCAAAGCAGAAACAATTTTTGTTTAATTTGTTTTGACTACAGTATTGACTATTTGACTATTGTAATTATATTTTAGTATTTTGTTTTACTATACTGTATATGATTATTAGTATTAATTTATTAACCTCTTCTGTACCGGTGACGTACTTTTTACTTTATTCTGGCTACTGGTTTCATAAGGGCCCCCAAGCAATTAACAAGCTTCGAACTATCTCACTTAACCCATTTTACTACGACAGATCCTTCTTAAACTGCACAAAGTCGTCTAAATAAAGCTAGAATAAACCTTATAAAACGTCACCGGTAGAGAAGAGGTTATTAAATTAAAATTAACAATCACATATAGTACAAAAATACTAAAATAAAATGAAAATAATTGTAAGTCAATAATAGACCAACAAACCGACTCCCCCAAATACCATTGGATCACACCGGGCCAATTTAGTTTCCAGATTAAAATTAATAGAACGAAAACATTGGTGGCGGATTCTGATGAGAAACTGCAGCGGGTAGTCAAAGAGTTTGGTGTGGTTTGTGGAAGGAGGAAACTGAAGGTGAACGTCAATAAAAGTAAAGTAATGGTGTGTAATAGGGGAGAGCATAGGGTGAATCTAGATGTGAGGCTGGATGGGGAAATATTGGAACAAGTAGAGTGTTTTAAATATCTAGGAGGAACGATAAGCAGGAGTGGAGGTATGGAAGTGGAGGTAAAACAGAGAGTGTGTGAAGGAAGGAAGGTTTTCGGAGCAATGGGAAGTATGTGGAAGACGAGAAATCTCGGAGTGAAAGTAAAAAGTGCACTGTATCAAGGAATTGTTGTGCCAACAGTGATGTATGGGGCTGAGACATGGGCTCTGAAGAAAAAGGAGAAAAGAGGGCTGGATGTGATGGAGATGAGCTGCTTGAGGAGTATGTGTGGAGTTACTCGTAGAGACAGATTGAGGAATGAAGAGATACGTAGGAGAGTGGGGCAGCAGGAACATTTGTCAGCCAGAGTGGACAGAAGGGTGCTGAGCTGGTATGGTCATGTTGAACGAATGGGAGATGAAAGGCTTACAAAGAGAATATGTGAGTCAGGTACAAGGGGAGATAGAAGGGCAGGAAGACCCCCATTGAGATGGAGAGACTGTGTAAGAAAGGCTTTGGATGATAGAGTACAAAGGAGTACAAAGGAAATCAAGCAACAACAGATCCAGTGACCCTTCTAGGTTGCTTGTCCTCCAAAACACTGAGGATCAAGTGTCCAAACAGTGGTTTAGAGTGGGTAAGGGAACATTGGAAAGGGAATTACTGCCCTGGAACTAATGTCCGTGGCAGGATTAGGAAGTTAGTAGGGGACAGATGGGTTAGTAACTGAGGGGGGGATAAAATAAATTTATTCATTTACAAACGCAGTCAGTCGCGGGTTTGATGTGAGATATTTGTCTAGGCGGAGTTTAAATGAATCAACGGTGATGCAGTCTATAACGTTTCGGGAAGCCATTCCACAAGTTGACAACTCGATTGAAGAAGAAATTCTTAGATTCGTGCGAGTTAAAAGATTTACCAATAATTTTGCAACCGTTTCCCCGCGTGTAATTAGATTGGTCGATAGTGAAGTACTTACTACAGTTCATATTGTCGATGCCTTTGATGATTTTGAACACTTGAATTAAGTCGCCTCTTAATCTGCGCTGGGTTAAAGGAAATAGATTTAATTCTCTAAGACGCTCTTCGTATGGTTTGTTCTTTAGGCTAGGTATCATTTTGGTAACTCTACGTTGAACTCGTTCTAGCTTGTTTATATCTTTTTGGTAATAAGGGCACCAGGATTGAACGCAGTATTCCAGAAGAGGGCGGACTAAGGAATTGTAAAGGGTTAGGATAACTTCTTTGGATTTATGCTCAAATGACCTGCCTATAAAGCCAATTATTTTGTTTGCCTTCTTAACAACTTCTGAACATTGTTGACTCGGTTTTAGGTTACTCGATATTGTTACTCCCAGATCGGTTTCTCTGTTTACATTCTTAAGCTGAGTGCCATTCATCGAATAGTTTGCTTTCTCATTTAGGTATCCGATATGTAGTACTTTACATTTATCCGCATTGAAACTCATTTGCCAAATTTGGGCCCAACATGACAATTTATCTAGATTGTGTTGCATATCGTCAACTTGTTCTTTTGAGAGTACGCTATTTGCAATTTTTGTATCGTCAGCAAATTTTGAGATTGTACAGGTGAGACCCTCATCTATGTCGTTGATGTAAATTAGAAAGAGAATTGGTCCTAGTACCGATCCTTGGGGTACCCCGCTACTTACATTGGTCCATTTTGATGCCTTACCGTTTATGACTACTCTTTGCTTTCTGTCGCTGAGCCAATTTTCTATCCATTTCAACACACCGTCTTGTATTCCATGCGCTTTTAGTTTTAGCAGTAAACGTTTGTGGGGAACTTTGTCAAAGGCCTTTTGAAAATCAAGGTATATAATATCTACAGCTTTACTCTCATCGTAGAGGTTGAGGATATCGTGGAAGAAGTCTAAGAGGTTTGTTAAACAGGAACGTTTTTTACGAAAGCCGTGTTGAGTATCTTTAAGTATGTTATTTTCCTCTAAGTGATTTACGAGTCTGTCTCTTATGACCGTTTCTAGCATTTTACATACAACTGAGGTTAAGCTAGTTGGACGATAGTTACTGGATAGGGATTTGCTGCCTTTTTTTAATATCGGTGTTACGTTGGCTAGCTTCCACTGATCGGGCATAGTTCCAGACTGCAAGGATTTATTGAATAGTAATGTCAGTGGTTTAGAGAGCTCATCCTTAGCTTCCTTTAGAACTCTAGGCGAGATTGTATCAGGTCCAGGCGTTTTATTTACCTTGAGTTTATCTAAACAATTCAATACTTCTCTCTCTGTAACGGTGATATTGCTTAAAACATCTGAATTATCAATCTGAATCGGCGATGGTGTAGGGATATCACTGAGGTCTTCTGTTGTAAAAACTGATGCAAAGAAGGTATTGAGGGCATTACTTATTTGTTCTTCGTCTTTGGTGTATTCTCCATTTTCATCGACTAACGGTCCAACAGTTGAAGTAACTACTTTTTTCTTTCTGATATAACTATAGAATTCTTTCGGGTTTGTTTTACTTTGATAGAGGAATGACTATAGATCAGGCAGGGGAAGTGGTGGTGGACAGGAGTGAATGGAGAATGCTTGTGAATAGTTGAGTGAACACGTGGTCATTTGGAGTAAGGGGTCGGGCGCAAGTTCGACTAGATAATAGTCCATCAGGCGCCTGGCCCGGGGGGACGATTAATATGAAGGGTGTGCCTGGAAGTGTGGTGGGAGGGCTTGTGGCTTTGGCTCCGCTGCATGTCTGCCTGCCGAGATCGGAACCTCTCCGGGTGGTCAGGGGCCGGGGGAGTGCTGGAGCGACCTTGGTAACCCTGGTCTCTGGGTCTTCTCCTGGGTGACCTGGATGTGTGTGAGTTTGTGTTTTTTATCTGTGTTTATTTTTTGTTTTATGTTGTTTTTGTGTTTTCCCTGTTCTTGCTCTGTCTTGAGTCGGCTACCCCCAAAATGGGGATTGGGACTGAGCATGTAGATAGAACGAAAACTACAAAATACCCGCCCTAGAACCCCTTTCAAAATAAATTTGTACATTTGTCGGTAGAAAAACGTCCCGGCCAAAGGCTGATTCCTCTTAAATTACAGGCTCGCTATCTCTCGCCTGGACAAAATTGACACCCTAAATGGCACGAAAGGCCTTGATGTTGATAAAGAAATGGGACAAAAGGTCCTACAATAGACAAACTAATGGGGAGAACGTCTTAAAATCTCAAAACTAATGGGGCTAAACACGAGGGAGAAGAGTGTCCAGAAAAAGCACATATCGTCCCTTAAATTATACGGTTTCGTCCATTTTGTCACAAAGTCGGCCAAATAAGTAATGTCTTGGTACCCAGTAGCCTATATTTAGATCGATAATTGGGATCAACAATATCTAAGCACTAATTCTTCATTTTGATTGAGATATAGAAGCATGTTCCTACACTTTTAGGGTGTGTACCTTACCCACCCTATCCAACATCTGACAGACATTAATACAGCACGGAACGAGCAGAACGTAATACCAGCTGAGACGTGGCTTATTAGCGCTACTGAACAATACAAACTGTAACACGAAATATTAACCCTTTCAAGATCCAACACGCATTTCTTTTCCGTTTTCTGGTAATTATTAGACGATTTTGTTCAGATTAGGAAGGGTATATGGAAGTCAAATGGTTGATTGAGATAGTCTTTACCCGTTAAATACCCACAGGTCCTTCCTAGGCTGCACAAAATCGTCTAATGATAGCCAAAATAGAATGCTAAAACGCGTTAGAGCTTCAAGGGGTTAACAACGCTTGAGGAATAAAAAGTACTTTGGCAGTTTATTCTGGCAATTATTAGACGATTTTATTCAGCTAAGTTAGGACCTAGAGCCATAATAAGGGTTTCATACTATCTTTTAACAACCCTTTTGGCTACCACAGATCTTTCCTAAGTTGCATATTATCGTATAAATATAGCTAGACTAAAATATAACACAGGTCGCTGGTACTCAAAGGGTTAACCCCTAGAGGAATATAACGCGTTTTGGCAGTATATTCTGGCGATTATTAGACGATTTTATTCAGATTTGGAAGGGTGTATGGAAGTCAGAGGGTTCATAGAGACAGTTTTGTTCCTTTTGATTCCCACAGATCCTTCCTGAGGTGTATATAATCGGCTAATGATAATCAAAATAAACTATCAAAAAAGTATCGAAAATTAACCCCTTCTGTAGGCCTACCGACGAATTGACCACTGCGATTTTCAGGCTATAAGGAATAAAACAGAAATGCGATAATCATTAAAGTTTATGATGGATAAAAAGTATGGTGAATTTGGCTTTTATGTATTTATAAATGTACAGTCGCGCTAATAAGTGATGTCTCGGTACCAAGTATGTTTTGATCAATAATTGGTATCAGCAATATCTAAGCTTCATTTTTTTCATATCGAGTGAAATATACAAACTTGTCCCTACACTTTTTCTTGGCGAAGTTGGTGGTCGAATGGGGGCCACCCGCTCGGCCCTAAAAGTAGTCGCTTTTTTTAGACCCCCTTCTCCCTCATGTTTAGACCCATTAGTTTTGCGATTTGAAGACGTTCGTTCCATCAGTTCGTCGATTTTGAGGCTTTTCGCCCCATGTTAACCCCTTCTATACCGGCGACGTCTTTTTCAATGTATTCAGGGTACTATTAGACGATTTTATTCAGTTTAGGAAAGACGTCGACCAATTAAAAGGCAACAAACTATCTCAATGCCTCCCTTTAAGCAACCATATATCCTTCCTAGCTTCATCAAATCGTCTAACTATAGCTGATATTAAATACAATAGACGTCCTAGGTACAGAAGGGGTTAATACAAGGCATAGAGATAATTTGAGACCCGTTCGACCAAAATCGGAATTTAGTAGAAGTTTTATTGCGTACAAAGGTTAGGCCTATATACTCTGGAATGATCTTCCAAATTATATAAACTATTTTGTATTAATTTCACCACAATACCCAACACCTCTAATGAAATTAATGAAAGCATATAATTTATGTGATCCACCAGGATTCGAACCTGGGTTATCACACACAGATTTGTAAACACCTTAACCATTACACCACCAAGACGGTTAAAGGTTTATGCACACGCCTACGACTTATTATCCATTCTCGAATACTGAACATTAATCTAATAATTTTCATATTCCCACCGTACTACGGTAGCCTATTTTTTAAGTGAGAGGAAAGAATATTCATGGGGCACAGATCATATAATAGAACGTATAAAGTCAATTCAAAACTCCACTAGTTTCAAAATAAACTTAAAGAAACATATACTACACACATATTAGATTAGGGTGCATCAGCTTAATATATCATATAATAATCACTATATGTTATATTCATATTACAATTTTGCAGAATCTTTATGATTATTTTGTTAATCACTATATGTATTAATATTTTTATTTTTGTTTACCATCGCACTGATCATCTTGATGTAGGCATATGGAGGGGAAAGTAAATACATATCTAATACATATATGCAAAATAGGAACTCACCCTATTGTGTTTAATTACTGAAGTATTAAATTTGCGGGAATTTAACCCTTACAGTACCGGCGACGTCTTTTGGTTTTGATTTCAGCCGCATTTACACGATTTCATTAAGCTTGGGAAAGATGTATGGTAGCTAAAAGAATTAATTGAGATAGTCTGTCGCCTTCTAATGGGTATACACCCTTCTTAAGCTGAATAAAAGCGTCTAATAGTTGCCAGAATATAGTGAAAAGGACGACACCGGTACGGTAGGGGTAAAAACGTTATAATTCTCCCCATAGAAAGGCTAGACCCACAGTACAGTCATGCTCAAAAATCGGCATCTACCTTCGTAATTATTTTTCTCCCTCGATTATGAATAAAATCACTCGTAGATATCACAGAATACAGTTAAAATGACATGTATTATTTTCGGGAGTTTGTTTTTATATAATAACTTTATTTTGTCTTCCATTATTTGAAAATTTAATGCAAATTTAAATGGTGCAGGTATGACATCACTTTTGAGCATAACCGTATCATACCGTAGCGCTGGTAATTTCAAATTAGCCAATCAGCGTCTTCCCCCCGCCTCACACCTGCCTCTTCTGCGTGGCGGATGCTCATTGGTCGAAATTCAAACACAGCTAGGCATTAGTTCCATGAAAAATAATCTAATTGATGATTCATTTGATTGAGTCGAATACCATATTATACAATTTCTGCAGTATTTTCGCTAAATTCCTTTGCCAATACTTTCAAGATGCATTTATAATTAACATAAAATATATATTATCCATATGTACTCTACACACATTAATAGTAGGCCTAATGATACAGAACACAAAATAGATATATAATGGAAGCGAAACAGCGAGCTCGTTTCGTTTGTTTGATCTAGATGTGGAGGAATTTGTTCACGTCTAGCGGTTACTTGTTTTTACGCATTATTGGGATAAATACACATGTTTAGAGATGAGGGCCACTTATACATGATTATTGTGATGTTTTCAAATTTTGTAGCAAAACATTGGATATTTATGACAATCGTTCTTTTGATAAATGGGGTTTGCAAATCTAGCAGGCTAATCTAGCTGAATTTGTGTTTCAAGTAATCTAGCTTAACTTGTGTTTTAGGATGCGATAGTGGGACAAATACGTAGAAATACCGGTATTATCGAGGTATGGACAACTTAAAGGTGATTCTATGTATAGGCTATATGCAAGTATTAAAGCAAAATACTCTAGATTATACACATTATAAAATATTATATTAAAATTATACTGCTTTTGTGTATCTAGTCCAATCTAGCAAAATGTGTGTGGAACAGTGGAAGGATTGGCAACACTGCAGGCATATTGATCACTTTCCCCCTGGGGTGTGGAAGGAGGAGGACGTGCTCTCCGTTAACGGTTATTATTTTTTTTTTTTTTCTGCAAGATTGGGACGTTTTGTGCTGCTACCGTGGATCTTGAAGCTTTCAAGGTTATGTGGTATGTGTTATTTATTGTATGTATAGATAATTAAGGAGATTTTTGTTATTTATATTCTAGGGATTTCCGTGTTGACCCATTTCCGGTAGCCATTTTCATTTCTTGTTTACATGTTATGGTATCTTTTACTGTCAGACCTTCACTTATTTTGATATCAAGCAACAGTTGTTCCATTGTTTTTGCTTCTTGGGTAGTATGTAAGGAGATGGCCACACTTAATCAAGTTGGTGTGTCAGGCTACCCTAGGCTAATAACCTGCCTTGGGGGTTGCCGCCCTTTGACCCTTGCTGGTCGAACATTTAATAAAAAGAATGGTATTAGTTTATGACCAACCAGTTACGGGCCCCATCGATGATTTATCTGTGTTTTATCACTTTCATGAACGATACTTTGTTGGTGTACATGGGTATTAGGCTATTCTAGATCCGGTTTCACAGCACACTCATCAATTTATATGGCTTCTATACATTTGTCATAGGCCTATACCATACTTCATTCCTATATCGGTCAGTAGCGGGCAAATGGAATTATAATTACTGTGGAAAAGTTAATATTTACCTCCTGTTATCTACAGCTAAAGCTGAAGATTGCTGAGTAAATGCCGTAGACTGTATATCCTTTCTTTTCGGCGACTCAATCTTTTATTATTTTAATACCAAACCAACGGGGGTGTGGGGGTGGCAGCCCCCCCCCCCCCTAATATACTAGGTTAGGTTAGGCTAATATTACCCCTTATTTTAGTCTTTTACCCCGCAATTTCCCTGATCTTCATAACCCTCCCCACTAGTGGGGGCCGTGTGTTTAGATTGTTGGATAATGGGTAAATACTCATTTCCGCCAGTCCTTAGTATAAAACAACACTGTATATTAAAGAAAACTGAGATGAACAAAAACACAAAATGCCAAATTAGACGTGAAACCGGATCTAGAATTTTACCTGTACAGGTATGTAATTACCGTCGCAAAATCACTACAAGTGCAATACGAGAAACTGTTCGATTGTTCACCCATAACGGTAAACCTGACTTTTTGGACCGACAGCGATTTCAGTAAGTTTTATTTTGTTTTTTGTAATTTTTCCTTCAGATATAGTGTTGTTTTATACTGAAGAGGAGCGGAAATGAGTATTTACCCATTATCCAACAATCTAAAAACACGCCCCACTAGTGGGGAGGGCTATGAAGTTCAGGGAAAATGAGGGGTTAAAAGCGTAAAAATACAATAATATAGCGTTTTGTAACAAAACTTGGCTCGGGTTTTCCCAAATTGCAAACCCATACAACCCAATTTTGTGAATACCCGAGCCAACTTTTGACGAAAGCTGGCTCGGACTTCACGGGGTGGAGTGGGTA
Source organism: Lithodes maja (assembly GCA_037953745.1). NCBI lineage: Eukaryota > Metazoa > Arthropoda > Malacostraca > Decapoda > Lithodidae > Lithodes > Lithodes maja. The sequence goes on from JBAKBP010019208.1 coordinate 18,965, forward strand.
GCCTAATATTTCATGTTATAAAAATAGTCAACTTTGGGAAGACATTAGCCTAACCTAACAACCTATCCTAGTATTATGGGTGGGGGCTGCCGCCCCCACACCCCCGCTGGTTGAGTTAGATTTTTTTTTTTTTTTTTTTTTAATGTTCTAGGCTATTAGCCTAACCTAACCTAGTATATGGGTGGGGGCTGCTGCCCCCACACCCCCGCTGGTTGGGTTTTTTTTTTTTTTTTTTTTTATGTGCTAGGCTATTAGCCTAACTTAACAACCTAACCTACCTACTAGTACACATCTCATCACTGATACTCTTGATACCTAACCTTCTCCTCAGCTCTTCACATGTCCAAACCATCCAAGCCTACTAGTACACATCTCATCAGATACTCTTGATACCTAACCTTCTCCTCAGCTCTTCACATGTCCAAACCATCCAAGCCTACTAGTACACATCTCAGCACTGATACTCTTGATACCTAACCTTCTCCTCAGCTCTTCACATGTCCAAACCATCCAAGCCTACTAGTACACATCTCAGCACTGATACTCTTGATACCTAACCTTCTCCTCAGCTCTTCACATATCCAAACCATCCAAGCCTACTAGTACACATCTCAGCACTGATACTCTTGATATCTAACCTTCTCCTCACTGTAAACCACCAAAGAGCTATACAGTTAGTTTGTTTTGTAATTCTATCCACTACCACCCCCTCTAAATCATGGTCATGTAGTGCTTGCTATTTCTGGACCCCCTTCTCCCTCATGTTTATAACCCTATTAGTTTTTAGATTTTACGACATTCGCCCCATTAATTTGGCGATTTCAAGACCCTTCGTCCCATTTCTTAATCAATATCAAAGCTTTCGTGCCATTTAGGTGTCCATTTTTCCTGACGAGCAATAGTGAGCCTGTTATTTTGAAGGAACGGCCTTCGGCCGGGTACAAATTTATCTTGAAGGGGGATCTTGAGGATAATTAATTATGCTTGATGGAGGTCTAGGAAGGAAAGTATAATTATATTTTAAATAAATATATAAACTAATACATAAACCCTTCTCACTTTACCCTTTCTGTACTGGCGACGTGTTTATAATGTATTCTAGCTATATTTAGACAATTTTGTGCAGCTTAAGAAGGATCAGTGGTAGTAAAAAGGTTTAACCCTCTCACGACCATATGACGCAGAGGTTGCCAGATTAGCAATAAGAAATAGTTATCTCACTCTTATAATTACCTCTCCAAAATTAGTTTTCTGCCCACAGCTAACTCAAAGACAACTGCAGAGGTTAAAGTAACTAAACTAAAGGTTTCTAAATACCCCTGATGGTAATAAAGGCTTTAAAGTATCCCTAATAGGCTCAACATTGCGTCAAGAACGTGAGAGGGTTAACCCTCTCCGACATATGACGCGATTTTGAGCTTATTAGGGATACTTTAAAGCCTTTGTTACCATCAGGGGTATTTAGAAACCTTTAGTTTAGTTACTTCAACCTCTGCATTGTCTTTGAGTTAGCTGTGGGCAGAAAACTAATTTTGGAGAGGTAATTATAAGAATGAGAGAACTATTTCTTATTGATAATCTGGCAACCCTCTGCGTCATTTGAGTCTGAAAGGGGTGAGATGGTTCGAAGCCTGTTAATTTCTGGAGACCCTTTTAAAACTGGATCAAACCATCTAATAGTTACCACAATATAATGAAAAAGACGTCGCCGGTACAGAAGGGGTTAAAACCGTTCACACACACACGCACGCACACCCACCCACACACAACACCCTACACCCTGTTCCAAATATGTAGGCCAAAACTCTTGAACATTAACCTCTATAACTCACAAACCACTAAAGTAAACCAGCATATATTTCTACTATTTGGGTAAAAAAAAAAGAAAAAAAATTGGGATTGGGCCTGAGCATATAGATAGATAGGGTAAGGTCAGACATGGATTATTATTATTATTGTTATTTTTTTTTTTTTTAGGGGGGGGGGGGACAGCCGCCGTAATTCCCGTGAAGGGGTGGCCATCAACATTAGGCGTTTACATACATACACATACATAACATTTTAAGACAGTGTTCCACACATAAGTGCAGTTTCAGTCTCTTGTCCTAATGGCGGCGTTCCAGGCAACCCTGTTAAGGGCTGCTTCACTTGTCAAGTTCTTGGATTTGAGATCGGCGCGTATAGTCCGATCCCAGGTCTTCCTCGGTCCACCCCTTGGTGCAGCTCCCTCCACAATCACAGACCTGCATTTTTTCACCCAATTTTGTTCATCCATTCTCTCCACATGTCCATACCATCCCAGTCTACTTGTACGCATCACCTCGCTAATACTCTTTATACCTAAACGTCTCCTTAGCTCAACATTTGTTATTCTATCCTGTAGCCTGGCCCCACACATCCATCTCACCATTCTCATCTCATTACGCTCCATTCTGTTGACATCCTCTACTTTAACGGCCCATGTTTCTGAGGCATACGTCATTGCACTTCTAACACATGAGGCATACACCTTTCCCTTCAGGGGGAGAGGCATTCTTTTCATGGTCAGGATTGGCATCAATTCTCTGAACTTCCCCCAGCCACACCTAATACTAGCAACAGTGGCAGCCTCGGCCCCACCACCGGCAGAGATGGTATCTCCTAGGTAACAAAACTTGTTCACCAGCTCCAAAGACTCATTTCCAAAATTCACAGCCACAGGATCATCACTTAACACAAGCTCGCCTTTGCACACTACGCACTCAAATTTCTCTATTTCTGACTTATCTTTCGGCAGGGGCCCCTTTATTCTACTACAGCACTTACTCCCATGGTGTACCCAACATCGACAGATGCTACATTGAATTGAGTTAACGCCCACTCCCTTTCCACACACTGCACATGGGTATGCACCGCTCTTTTCCACATTGCCTCGTTTCAAACTACAATGCATAACCTTGGTTTTATTACTATTAACTCTTAAACCCTTGCTCGCCATGCCCTCTCTCCACTCTCTGAATTTGGCCTCAGCATCCTGCATACTGTCAGCTATTAGGAATAAATCGTCTGCATAAAACAGTTCCAACGGGAGTCCGCCTCTAAAAACTCTAGACAGCGCCTCCAAGACCATAATAAAGAGGAGGGGGCTTAACACTGAACCCTGATGGACTCCAACACGGACTGCGAACTCATCACTCAGTACACCCTTCACCCTCACCGAACTTCGCGAATCCTCATACATCTTCATTATCACACGCACCAGCCACTCTTCCACACCAAGTTTCCTCATAGCCCACTGTACAACATCTCTAGGTACCCTATCAAAGGCCTTCTCCAGGTCCACAAACACAAAGTAAAGATCCCTGCCTTTTAGTAAGTATCTTTCCTGTATCTGCTTGACTATGAAGATAGCATCGGTTGTACCACGTCCTGGCATAAAACCAAACTGCATATCATCAATAGAGATGCTTTGCCTGATCAAACCCTCAAGGACTCTCTCACAGACCTTCATGATTTGGTCAAGCATTTTTAGGCCCCTATAATTTCCTCTATCTTGTCACGAATCATCGCTAGGTCAAGTTGCCCGGGCTTGACATCTACCAATAACATTTTGACAGTGAGGACTCGATCCGTCGACCCTTTGATCAGTAGCCGATGCTCTACCGACTATGCCGTGGCTCGCCAGGGAATACCGGTAGGTGTGGAAATTTACAGTCCATTTGCTCTAGCCATTTTTGAATTGTAGAGGTTAGAGCTCACAATTTGGAACAGGATATATATGTAACTATATTTGTTCACCAACCAACTTCACTTCTGAACTCAATTAATGAAATCAACAAATACATGGGACACTCCAAGAACTCAAACCTAGGACACTCACACCGAAATTCCGCGCACTTATGCATTACGCTATCAAGACAGTAAGTATGGGTACTTGCAACTAAATGGCACGAAAGGTCTTATTATTGACAAAGAAATGGGGTTAAAGGTATTAATATTGCCAAACTAATGATCCGAAGGTCCATTGTCATTGTGGCATTTAGGTGTCTATTATTTTCATGGCGAGCAAAAGCGAGCCTGTAATTTAGGAGGAACCGACCTACAGCCAGGATATTTTTCTACCAACAATGTACAAATTTAACTCTTGGAGATGGGGTTTCAAGCTTTATATATCTACTATTTTTATAGTTTCAAGCTTTAAAAAACATCCCTAAGATCCCCCTTTCTAGATAAATTTGTACATTGGTCTTTACAAAATGTGTTCTCCTAAATTATAGGCTAGTTGTCACTCACCAGGAAAAAATCAACACCTAAATAGCATGAATAGTCTTAACCCTTTCACACATTTATGACGCAGAGGTTGCCATATTAGCAATAAGAAATAGAGTTCTCTCTCTCATAATTACCTCTCCACAATTAGTTTTCTGCCCACAGCTAACTCAGACAACTGCAGAGGTTGAAGTAACTAAACAAAAGGTTTCTAAATACCCCTGATGGTAACAAAGGCTTTAAAGTATCCCCAATAGGCTCAAAATCGCGTCATATGTCGGAGAGGGTAACGTCTTTTCTATCATATTCTAGCTATATTTAGATGATTTTATGCAGCTTAGGAAGGATCTGTGGTAACTATAAGGGTTAATTTAGATTGTGTGCAGCCTTCTAACAGCTAGAGGTCCTTCATAAACTGAAAAAGTCTTCTAATAGTAGCCAAAACATAATTAAAACGATATCACCCGCACTGAAATGGTTAAAAGACTGCATGCTCCGGGTCTGTGCTTTCAACGCCAATGGCATCAATGATATTGGTAAGAGAGATTGTTTGATGCGAGGGCTTAAAGATGGAAGTGTTGATGTGTGTGGGGGTGAGTGAGCCGCACCTGTTGGGTTCAGAGTGTGGGATGGTGAGAGTGAACATGAATTGTGGGGTGGGGAAGGATGAGTTGTCTGGTCTGGATTGGATGCAGGATATAAATGTAAGAAAAAGGAAGGGGTAGCCGTAATATTGTCAGAGAGGTTGAAGAAGTGTGTAAAAAACTATGGATGCGTGGACTGATAATTGTGAGGTGTGAGTGTAAGATCGGGATAGATAGATATACTTTTATGTGAATGTATGCACCGGTCAACCAAGAAACTGGGAAAGGTGTGGAAGAAAATAGAAAGTTTTGGAGTAAAGTCAACAAATGTATTAGAGAAAGGCAAGAGTGTACACAGGTAATTTTACTGGGTGACATGAATGGTAGAGTTGGAAAAGAAGAGATAGAAAGTATAGTGGGTAAATGGGGTGTGGAGGGTAGGAATATGAATAGTGACATTCTCCTTGAAGTATGTGCGGAGAGAAATGTTTCTGGCTAACACATTTTTTTGAGCATGGTCACATTCATAGATATACATGGCACAGAGGTGAAGGTGAGCAGAAACAGAAATCTCTAATTGACTATGCCATGATTGACTCTGGGCTAAAAGAAAGAATTTTAGACTCGAAAGCTGTACGAGGGATGCTGACGGGATCAGACCACTATACAGTGCTGACAAAAGTGAGGATAAGGAAGCAGTGGAAATATGAGAGGAGAGAGAAAACTGACAAGAGAGAATAAATGTGAGAAAACTAACTGAAGAATGTAATGCAACAAAATACAGGGACATGCTGAAAGAGACTGTAAAAGGCATGGACGATATGATAGACCTAGGAAATACTGTAGACGAAGTAGGGAAAGGTACAAGAGACTCTATGATTAAAGCAGCTGAAAAAGTATGTGGCAAGAACAAATTTAAAGGTGGAAAATGAAAGGTAATGCATGGTTTAGCAAAGAGATAGAAGAAATAGTGAAAAAGAAGAAAGTTACGAAAGAGTATGCTCAAAAGAATATACCTAAAGAAACTAGAAATGTGAGGAAACAAGAATAGAAGAACTTGAAACAGAGTGAAGAGGACGATACTAAACGCTAAAAGGAAGGCAGATGAGGAATGTGGGAAGAAGATTAGTGAACAGTTTCTGAATGACAAGAAAGCATACTACAGAGCTGTGAAACATGCCAGAGGGAAGAAGACTGAGTGTGTCTGGTGGTAGGATGAGGGAAATGAATGGGGAGGTGGTGTGGTGGAGGTGTGGAAAGATCATTTTAGTAGCTTAGCTGTAAAGAGTAAGGGGAAGGCAAAGATATCATCCATGGGAATGGAGAGAGGTAGAATAAACAGAGTAGATGAAAGACAGATAAACAGAGACGAAGTAAAAGAAGCATTCAGTAGACTTAAAATGGAAAAAGCTGCTGGAGTAGATAACATCCCAGGTGAAATACTAAGATATGGTGGATAAGAAGCTGTTGACATAATGCATAGGTTATGTAAATTAGCATGGGAAAAAGAGAGTGAAACCAGAGGACTGGAGGAAAGCAGTGTACAAAGGGAAGGGTAGTAAAGAGGAGTGCAAGAGTTATAGGGGAATTAGCTTGCTTAGCATAAATGGAAAGGTATACGCAAGAGTAGTAACAGAGAGGCTACAGAAGATAACGGATGACAAAATAGGCGAGGAGCAAGGATATTTTAGAAAGGGCAGGGGCTGCGTTGACCAAATAGCCTCAATGCGTTTGTTGGTAGAGAAGTATCTGGTCAAGAACAGAAAACTCTATGCAGCATTCATGGATTTGGAAAAAGCCTACGACAAAGTAGATTGGGAGGGTCTGTGTGATGTGTTAACAGTATATGGTGTGGGAGGAAAGTTGCTAATGGCAGTAAAATCTTTCTATAGGAATGCAATAGCAAATGTGAAGGTAGGAGATAAGTTAAGTAAAAGTTTTGAAAAGTTATTTTGTCTTTATTATGTGTCGTTCCTTTTTGGTTTGTTTATTTTGCAAGTTTTACATTATAATTGAAGGGGGATGTTTTTTTTCTGGCCCCCTTTCTCCCTCATGTTAAGCCTCATTAGTTTTTAGATTTTAAGATGTTAGGCTCATTAGTTTGGTGATTTTCATCATCATCATCATCATCATCTCGACGCCTTGTTTCCCCCTGGGAAACCCCCGCTAAAGGATGGCCATGACAGAAACGTTTCCAGGGTACTTAGTCAAGACATGCCTCCTTTGCCCGTGCCACAATGCCCCTTCCACAAAGTGGAAGTTTTTTCTCAATATATTTTTCCACTTTCTTTTCCAATACCATAGGTGGTCTGCCACTGCTAGCTGCTCCACTCACCTGACTCCCATATATCTTTCTTGGCATTATGTCTTCATCCATTCTCGGAACATGACCATACCACCTCAAAGTACTTCTCTTTATCCACTCAACCGCTCCACATTCAATGCCCAAAGCTTGATCTTCCATTCCAAAGGACTCCTACACTTCCCTATTACTTGGCCCATCTAGCCTATTCACGCCAGCTGCCATTCTGAAAAATCTAATCTCCACAGCTCTCAGCTTGGAGAGGTCCTCGTCACTTACTGTCCGTGTCTCACTTCCATACGAGAGTGTTGGGAGCAGCACACTGTTTCTCAGTGACTTTTTTTACTTCTTGGCTAACAATTCTTCCTTCCAGCACACTATCAAGTTCTCCAATTACCTTTCTCCCTTGCATTTTCTCTCTCTTTGATCTCACTCTCCATTGTACAATATTTGCATAGTACAGCTCCCAAGTACTTGAAACTTTCAAACCTTTTCCAGTACTTAATTTCTCATTATTATTTTACATTTCTCATGTTCTTTCTTAATACTATATTTTGCCATAAAATCTATGTTTCATGCATTCTTCTCTCAAACACCATTATCTTACATTTCTCTACATTGACCTTTAACTTTCTTTTTTCGCATACCCTGTCAGTCTGTGACCACTCTCTGAAGTTCTTCCATATTTTACCGCCAACGGGACTGCATCGTCCGCATATACTGTAGGTATGTTAAAATCTTCCACTCTCTTTGCTCTGATTCCAGCCTAGCTCCTATACCCATTGATCCCACCCTACATTATCTAATCACTCCATCCATGTATATATTGAACAACCAAGATGACATGACACATCCCTGTCTTACTCCTACATTGACCTCAAAACTTTTACTTAACTTATCTCCTACCTTCACATTTGCTATTGCATTCCTATAGAAAGATTTTACTGCCATTAGCAACTTTCCTCCCACACCATATACTGTTAACACATCCCACAGACCCTCCCAATCTACTTTGTCGTAGGCTTTTTCCAAATCCATGAATGCTGCATAGAGTTTTCTGTTCTTGACCAGATACTTCTCTACCAACAAACGCATTGAGGCTATTTGGTCAACGCAGCCCCTGCCCTTTCTAAAATCTCCTTGCTCCTCGCCTATTTTGTCATCCGTTATCTTCTGTAGCCTCTCTGTTACTACTCTTGCGTATACCTTTCCATTTATGCTAAGCAAGCTAATTCCCCTATAACTCTTGCACTCCTCTTTACTACCCTTCCCTTTGTACAAGGGTACTATCACTGCTTTCCTCCAGTCCTCTGGTTTCACTCTCTTTTTCCCATGCTAATTTACATAACCTATGCATTATGTCAACAGCTTCTTCTCCACCATATCTTAGTATTTCACCTGGGATGTTATCTACTCCAGCAGCTTTTTCCATTTTAAGTCTACTGAATGCTTCTTTTACTTCGTCTCTGTTTATCTGTCTTTCATCTACTCTGTTTATTCTACCTCTCTCCATTCCCATGGATGATACCTTTGCCTTCCCCTTACTCTTTACAGCTTAGCTACTAAAATGATCTTTCCACACCTCCACCACACCACCTCCCCATTCATTTCCCTCATCCTACCACCAGACACACTCAGTCTTCTTCCCTCTGGCATGTTTCACAGCTCTGTAGTATGCTTTCTTGTCATTCAGAAACTGTTCACTAATCTTCTTCCCACATTCCTCATCTGCTTTCCTTTTAGCGTTTAGTATCGTCCTCTTCACTCTGTTTCAAGTTCTTCTATTCTTGTTTCCTCACATTTCTAGTTTCTTTAGGTATATTCTTTTGAGCATACTCTTTCGTAACTTTCTTCTTTTTCACTATTTCTTCTATCTCTTTGCTAAACCATGCATTACCTTTCATTTTCCACCTTTAAATTTGTTCTTGCCACATACTTTTTCAGCTGCTTTAATCATAGAGTCTCTTGTACCTTTCCCTACTTCGTCTACAGTATTTCCTAGGTCTATCATATCGTCCATGCCTTTTACAGTCTCTTTCAGCATGTCCCTGTATTTTGTTGCATTACATTCTTCAGTTAGTTTTCTCACATTTATTCTCTCTTGTCAGTTTTCTCTCTCCTCTCATATTTCCACTGCTTCCTTATCCTCACTTTTGTCAGCACTGTATAGTGGTCTGATCCCGTCAGCATCCCTCGTACAGCTTTCGAGTCTAAAATTCTTTCTTTTAGCCCAGAGTCAATCATGGCATAGTCAATTAGAGATTTCTGTTTCTGCTCACCTTCACCTCTGTGCCATGTATATCTATGAATGTGACCATGCTCAAAAAATTGTGTTAGCCAGAAACATTTCTCTCCGCACATACTTCAAGGAGAATGTCACTATTCATATTCCTACCCTCCACACCCCATTTACCCACTATACTTTCTATCTCTTCTTTTCCAACTCTACCATTCATGTCACCCAGTAAAATTACCTGTGTACACTCTTGCCTTTCTCTAATACATTTGTTGACTTTACTCCAAAACTTTCTATTTTCTTCCACACCTTTCCCAGTTTCTTGGTTGACCGGTGCATACATTCACATAAAAGTATATCTATCTATCCCGATCTTACACTCACACCTCACAATTATCAGTCCACGCATCCATAGTTTTTTACACACTTCTTCAACCTCTCTGACAATATTACGGCTACCCCTTCCTTTTTCTTACATTTATATCCTGCATCCAATCCAGACCAGACAACTCATCCTTCCCCACCCCACAATTCATGTTCACTCTCACCATCCCACACTCTGAACCCAACAGGTGCGGCTCACTCACCCCACACACATCAACACTTCCATCTTTAAGCCCTCGCATCAAACAATCTCTCTTACCAATATCATTGATGCCATTGGCGTTGAAAGCACAGACCCGGAGCATGCAGTCTTTTAACCATTTCAGTGCGGGTGATATCGTTTTAATTATGTTTTGGCTACTATTAGAAGACTTTTTCAGTTTATGAAGGACCTCTAGCTGTTAGAAGGCTGCACACTATCTAAATTAACCCTTATAGTTACCACAGATCCTTCCTAAGCTGCATAAAATCATCTAAATATAGCTAGAATATGATAGAAAAGACGTTACCCTCTCCGACATATGACGCGATTTTGAGCCTATTGGGGATACTTTAAAGCCTTTGTTACCATCAGGGGTATTTAGAAACCTTTTGTTTAGTTACTTCAACCTCTGCAGTTGTCTTTGAGTTAGCTGTGGGCAGAAAACTAATTGTGGAGAGGTAATTATGAGAGAGAGAACTCAATTTCTTATTGCTAATATGGCAACCTCTGCGTCATAAATGTGTGAAAGGGTTAAGACTATTCATGCTATTTAGGTGTTGATTTTTTCCTGGTGAGTGACAGCTAGCCTATAATTTAGGAGAACACATTTTGTAAAGACCAATGTACAAATTTATCTAGAAAGGGGGATCTTAGGGATGTTTTTTAAAGCTTGAAACTATAAAAATAGTAGATATATAAAGCTTGAAACCCCATCTCCAAGAGTTAAATTTGTACATTGTTGGTAGAAAAATATCCTGGCTGTAGGTCGGTTCCTCCTAAATTACAGGCTCGCTTTTGCTCGCCATGAAAAAATAGACACCTAAATGCCACAATGACAATGGACCTTCGGATCATTAGTTTGGCAATATTAATACCTTTAACCCCATTTCTTGTCAATAATAAGACCTTTCGTGCCATTTAGTTGCAAGTACCCATACTTACTGTCTTGATAGCGTAATGCATAAGTGCGCGGAATTTCGGTGTGAGTGTCCTAGGTTTGAGTTCTTGGAGTGTCCCATGTATTTGTTGATTTCATTAATTGAGTTCAGAAGTGAAGTTGGTTGGTGAACAAATATAGTTACATATATATCCTGTTCCAAATTGTGAGCTCTAACCTCTACAATTCAAAAATGGCTAGAGCAAATGGACTGTAAATTTCCACACCTACCGGTATTCCCTGGCGAGCCACGGCATAGTCGGTAGAGCATCGGCTACTGATCAAAGGGTCGACGGATCGAGTCCTCACTGTCAAAATGTTATTGGTAGATGTCAAGCCCGGGCAACTTGACCTAGCGATGATTCGTGACAAGATAGAGGAAATTATAGGGGCCTAAAAATGCTTGACCAAATCATGAAGGTCTGTGAGAGAGTCCTTGAGGGTTTGATCAAGCAAAGCATCTCTATTGATGATAAATTATGCAGTTTGGTTTTATGCCAGGACGTGGTACAACCGATGCTATCTTCATAGTCAAGCAGATACAGGAAAGATACTTACTAAAAGGCAGGGATCTTTACTTTGCGTTTGTGGACCTGGAGAAGGCCAGTACCCGCCGAGGAGATCTAGCGTACTGAACACTGTATTCCCTTTTCCAATGCCTTGTAGTAGCTCGGACAGTACAGGCATGGGGAATCTATCAAGTATGGTTGCTTGATTGACCTTGCGATAATCAATCACTGGGCGCCATCCTCCATCCTTCTTAGGAACCAGGAAAAGAGGTGAATTCCATGGCGAGGATGAATGTTGGATAACCTTTTGCTCAAGCATGTCGTCTACCATCCCTTTAACCACATCCCTTTGACAGTGTGGCAATCTGTATGCCGCTGTGTAGACGGGGTTGGTGTCTGGTTTTAGGGGTATGGAATGCGTTGTCAGATCCGTTTTACCTAGTCGTTCTCCTGGGAGCGCAACGACATCTCTGAACCACTGTAGTAAGCTCAGAAGGGAGTCCTCCAGTTCTGGAAAGTACATTCTTGAGGTGCAGCTTGATAGGATATGATTCTGACATCTTGGAAGGTTTCGATGCTGTCATCACAGCTATGGGCGCTTGAGCGGAGGGCCACTCCGGGGGTTCTGGGTCTACTGGATAGTCGTACACAAGAGCCTTACCGATGGTACAACCGGACTTCAGCGTAATTGGACCATTAGATCTGTTGTAGACTAGTATCTCCGCCCTTGAGTTATCGTGTAACTTGTACAAGGTTGACTCGAGCGCTAGTCCCTTTACACATGCACTTTCACTTAGACAGATTGCATCCGTGCCTTTCTTTAGTTTGGGTAACCTAACTGGAAGGTGTGCACCCTCTCTAGCACGAATCCTTTGTTTTCCGGAAACTACTATGGGATACAACCGAGAACCCTGACCTGTTGATCCAACACTCTGGATACTTGGAGTAGGGAACCCCAAGGACCACGCAGGTAAATTGTCCATGCTTGCTGGTACAGTCGCTGCAATGGTCGAGTGAAGGAGAGGTCGTGGATTCTGCATTGTAGAATACGTGTGGCGGTTGTATGTCATACTCTGCTCGGAAGGATCTAAGACGATGCGGTTGTCCTTCATTGTTTCAATGCCGATGAGGCCATCAGCTGGGAGTGGAAAATCCTTTATCACGTAAAACCTTGTCTTGATGTTCGGGTCTCCGCAACGTGTGAATCTAAACGGAATGTCCACCATACCGACTAGTTGTAGGGTACCCCGTGTAACTCCTTTAAGTTGCATGTCTGGGAGTTTAAGTGTCCAGTTGCACTTAAGCTGGTTTTGAAGATTTATCAATGACTCGTAGGACAAGACGTTGGCGCAGGCACCGGAGTCAAGAGCCAAAGAGATCTTCCTGTTACCTACCGTCACTGGAATTGACATAATGTTCACTCGTGTGACAGCCGCAACGATAGAGGGCACGTGTAAGGGCGACGAGTGTTCATTGGTAGGTAACGGAGTAGTCTTTACTACGTTTGATTTTCGGGCGTCCTGCCCTGAGCTTCCCCCGACAAACGTTTGTGGTACTTACTGACTAGATCCTTGGCTGCTCGGCAGTCTTCTGTGGAATGTCCCTTCTCTCCATGGATCATACAGCTCTTCCTCGGACTTTGTGTTCCTTGGCTTGTGGGGGATCCTTGTGCTCGTCCAGCTTTGTGTGATGCCCCACCGGAAGCTGTGTGTGTCGTCTTCTTCTTGTACCTGTCCGGGGTTTGCTCCGGGTGCAGTTTCCAGCATGATCTCTTGTCATGGCCCTTCTTCTGGCAGTGTTCACAGATGGTGTGGTTCCTTGAGCTTGTAGCCTGCCTGGGTTTGGTCCCATAAACTTCTACTGGGCTTACGAAGGCTTTTGGTATTACATTTGTGGAGATTTTGAATGCTTTCTTTGCCACAAACTCCTGAAGGTTACTGGTTGATTTAAACTCAGTCTTCATGATTTCCTTCCTAAGAGTGGTAGGCAGTGCGCATACGAAAACCATGTATTCTAGGAATTTACTTAGATTTTTCAGGGTCATAGTTTGTGCTCCCTGATCTACCCAATCTGAAGTGTAAAATCTTTGCTCGGCATCTATGACGACATCTCCTGCAATGACTTGGGCCATGAGCATGTCTCGCTTACCAAGGGACTCGTCAAATTTGTGGGCCATTCTGTGTACGAAGGCCAATGCTCCTCCTTGGTTGCCGTCTCCAAAACATTCAATCAGATATGTTCTCCATGCACTATAGTCCTTGGTCCGGAAACCTAGGATGGACTGTGCGAGTGCGGGTCTGGAGCCGCTTTTCAGGTATCCTCTTACAAACACTATCTTGTCTTCATCTGTCGTTATGTCACTATTCCTCATGAGGTCTTCGATGGTCCGCAAGAAGATAAGAACTCCTCCCGGGTAGTTTGGACAATCTTTTCCGGTAAAGTAGGCGATGTCTTGCCCACGTTGCATGAAATTTATCTTCGGTGGTGGCGGCTGACCTGTCATGATTGCTGTGGAATTAGCCGGTGGCGTTATTGTAGATGAAGTACTGGTAGTCGTTGCCGGTGGAGGTGTCACTGCCGACACTACAGGAAAGTAGGTGCTTCCTGATCGCAGGGTGACTCCACCTAGTATTGAAGGACGTAAGCTGAAATGGCTCTGGGTGCCGGAGGTATCTCGTTTTACCTCGTGTTTCGCGAAATTTTGGTGATCTTGGGACACCAATGATGGTTCGCTGGCGCTAGCGCTTGAGGATGTTCTATCGGGGTGACCCAATGTATCCTTAACTGTTCCGCAGGCGCTAGAGGATGTATCGGGGTGGCCCGATGTCTCCTTGAAAGAGTTAGTAAGTTGATCAGTCAAGTCGTCAAGGTCAGAAGAAAGTTTTGTCCCTACTTCTTTCTCAAGCTCTGTGTCTGACTGAGGTTCAATTCCCGCTCCCTCTAATTCCTCTTCTGAGTTGTTCTCAGTAGAACTGTCTGAGGAAATTAAGTCCTCCTCATGGTGAGGTGACTTCTTGCCATAAGGATTAAAGGACATAGGGGAAAAACTACACTTTTGGTAAAGGTAGCTGGACTGAATGTCATAGACAAATAATTCCACAAAAAAAATGTTAGCACTGGTACACATTTTTTTGTTGAAAAAGGGGACTTCTCTTAACCACACACCCGTACGTTAGTTTGTATGGATGAATGAAGGTGGTTAGTCTGATGAGTGAGCAGTTGAAATATTAATACAGGAAAAATCTGGAAAATTCAACTTAGTAAGGCACTGTATAAGAATACTCTCTTACTAAGAAAATGAAAGTAAGGTAACACAGGCAAGAGAAAAGAAATGATCCTCTGCTAAAATAAATTTCTTGAGAAATTTGTGCTGGTAAACTAATATTTACTGTAGGCCTAAAATTTTAATTCAATGAGAGAAATTAGAATTAAAAGGAAGTAAAATATAAGTTTCTTAGTGCGAGAATAAAAGTTCTTAAAAGCAAGACTTGAATTTACTAATTTGAAATGGAGTTAAAATGTACATATAGTCACACTTTAAAATTCGTAGAGTAAATAAGTAGAGATATTTGCTAAAGAAAATTTAAAGAAGGCACTGGCATCTGCTGTGTTTATGTTGACAGGATATTTACTAGTACTAGTTACTAGTATATTTAATTTGTATTGTTATTTCTGACTAACCGATACAAAGCTGAATTAATGCTGTGATGTTTGAAGTCTTCTAGTCAGCTTCTAGTCTTCCATCCATAGATGGGACTATGGATGAAGAAGTGCGCTCTTACCACACGATGCTGCACTCGCAAAAGGAACAACCAAAAAGACATCCTAGGCTACCACAGAAACCGTCGAAGTCGTGTAGGTATAAGCGAACCGTACACACATCGCTGACAATGACAATAGAAGCCTTATCCCAGTATAGCATTAAATAACCAAGCAGAGCACTACTGATAATGAGGGAGACCCACACCGAGTCATCAAACCTCCATAGACTAAGAACCCTTATAGCCTATTCTAATACATGGAAATAAATGTGAGAGCGACGCACATAATACGATGGGCCGATATGAAATCGTGTAAAGAACCCAAAGGGAGTGCTGTGAAGTTAAAAGATTAGAGGAATGAAAGAAGGAAGTTGAGTGAGAGAGACAGTATCAGAATGGTGGAGATATGGGGAACAGTTGTAAAAAGGATGTTAGTCATGTGCGTCCCTAGCCTGCTCTGAAGAGGATATATGCTCGGGACGCTCAGGATCCCACAAAGGCATGGTAGTCGGCCAATCACAAGCCGATACGTCACAAGCAGCAGGTGTCACGTGACACAGCCAGCCACACCAGCCAATCAAGGGGCGTGGGAAAGACACGCGCACGAGCCTCCAAGCGAGGGAGGCGAGACATGCATACGTACGCACACAGTACCACAACACTGCCTACACCGCTCTCTCTCCTAAACAATAATTATACAATGCATGTTATATTCTATTAATGTTATAAAACACTTCCCGTTGTCACAGACGAAAAGAAAGACCACCACTGGACTGTCTGTAACAACACGAGCACTATGAAAGAGAGAACAACATTCTCTGATAACTGTAGCCCATTTCACTGCCCTGGCGAACGCTAGTGGCTAACGGGAGGCGATTCTGACCACACTGGTAGGCGTCACAGTGGATACAGGTGGTCTACTCCAGGTTTTTTTTTGTTGGGTTGACTCCTTGTTGATGTTTCTCCTGAAGGACTTGCTAGTTTGGTGATTTTAAGACCTTTCGCTTCATTTCTTTGTCAAAATTAAGACTTTTCGTGTCATTTAGGTGTTAATTTTTCCCTGGCGAGCGATAGCGAGCCTGAAATTTATGAGGAAAGCCGGGAAATTTTTCTATCGAAAAATTTACAAATTTATCTTGAAGGAGGGGGGTTTAAGCTTGATGGAGGTCTATGGAGGGAACTAATGACAAATAATATAAAGATATATAAATATGCAAAAACAAAAAATAAAAAAAATCTTTACCTTACCTTAGTTTTACAGATGTAGGCCTATCCACACAAAAACAGTGCCTTTGTGTAGTTGGTTGATACAGGTGGTCTACTTATGGGGTTGTTCTTGTGTCGACTCGTTGATGTGTTTCTCCTGATGGACTTGGTACGACCGCTACTGTACATCTGCAACACAAGGCACTAATAATTAACTTGTAAAAGCTGATGTTTTCTACAGCTATAAGTGTCATAATCTATTTTTTATTAATTTCACCACAAAAACCAAACACCTCCAATGAAATTAATGTAAGCATATATGTGATCCACCAGGATTCGAACCCGGGTTATCACATACAGATTTTTAGACACCTTAACCATTACACCACCGAGACGGTAATCTGTTCTACTCCATGAGTTACAAAACAAATTGAGGGAGATTTGCTATTAACTTTCCTTTTAAATTTTGTATTAACAATCATATGCAGTATAGCAATATACATATACTTAAAGATATAGGTATTATTGTTTTCTGGTCATTTCTGCTTTTCAGTCTTAAAACAAAATTACCACGATGAAACACCAATTGCTACATCTGCAAGAAAAGGAACTAATAATGATTCAGTTTGATGCAGGGGGCTAGGAATCCTCCTCCCCTACTCAACGAGACAAAGAAACGGGCGAGGGAGCGCGAAAGTGGTCCTGGACACTGAGAAAAGGAACTTTACATGTTGTTTTTGTTCAGGCTCTGTCTCGTGTCGGCCACCCCCTGCAATGGGGTATGTGCTTGAGTATAGGCCTATACATACATACAGTTTGATGCAACTTTTAACGACGTACACTCCCTTCATTGACAGGGCTAGAGCGTGTCCTTGTTACAGGGATCTTACTGGATTATAGTGGGGATTATACATGGAGGTAGAGCATACAAGCAGGCTTGGATCAACTAAGTTGAGTGAAGAGATGCAGGTGCGTCTACCAAGGGGTAGACGAAGAAAAATGTGGGATCCGATCATATGGTCTGATCTTATACTTAAATAACCTGACAAGTGAGGCAGCTCTTAACAGGGCTGCCTGGAGTGCCGCCATTAGGACATGATGCATACATACAATCTGGAAATGTGAATAAGCCAATTAATGAAAGTGTTATTCCATGGGGGTGGTTCGTTCGTGGCCACCCCTTCGGGGATCACGGCGTCAGGCAATAGATAGATAGATAGATAGTTATTCCTTTGGTTGTTTTATCACATAATGGCAAGCCAAAACACAATACTGTACTGGCTAGTAAAGATACAGTATTAGTGGAAATGACGCTGCCTTTAACAGATTGTTCAATCTATCTACTGCCAGATGCCCTAATCAATGCCTGAGGGGGTGGCCACAAATGAATCTCCTACATGAACCTCTGTCAATCAGCATTGATCAAGATGTTGATTAGGAAATTGCATGTCTTATATTACCGTACCTTAACTATAGAGTTTAACTTTAATAGTGTATGAGAATGGTGAGATGGATGTGTAATGTGTATGTATGTACTGTATAATATTATATCCTCAGGCACATACCCAATACCTGGGGGTGGCCGACACATGACAAAGCCCGAACAGAAACAATATTTAAAGTTCCTATTCTTAGGGTACGGGCCCACTTTCGCGTTCTCTCGCCTGTTTCTCTGACTCGTCAATTAGGCGAATTATACAAGGGGAGGAGGATTCCTAGTCCCCTGTCCCCAGAAGGAAAAGTAGGACAGTAAAAGAGACAGCTAAGGTTGGGTAGAGGATGCCAAACCTCACTCTGGATAGGACCAGCCCTCAGGTGGATGTGTGATGCCAAATTGCAAAATAGGATATCTAGTGAAGAGCTGAGAAGTGAAGCAGCTCTTAACAGGGCTGCCTGGATCGCAGCCATTAGGACATAAGACCGGAATCGCACTTGGTGTGGAGCACTCGGTCTTTAAACTTACGTATGTATGTACCGTACATTTAATAATAATTACTAAAAACAAAGAACTGAGATTTGGAACTTGATGGGAAATGTCTCTACATTATTCCAGAAGGGACAATTAAAATCAACGCTCTAGCAGACGAGTTTACCCACTGGCCACGCACCGCACACGTTTTCTGTTGAAGATTTTGTTACAGTGCGTAATTTTTGGTGTCTTATTTTTCACTCTTGCACATTAGTACATTACTTATAGTAATTAGACACCATTGCACAGGTATGGGAGCAGCAGCCCCCACCCAAGATACTAAGTTAGTTGAAGTTAGATTGTCAGGCAATACGAAGCATTTCTACATTAAAAATAAATAAATTAGGATGTAGTACTCAGGCGTATCACCCGCCTTGTTTACGCTACTCGCATGCTTGCGATCATGTTCCCGTCTTGCCATGGGTTACAATAATAGGTTGAGGGGAGCAAAGTTCCCATGACCTATTGTCATCATCATATATATTGCCAGCAGGGGGCAAATTACAGATAAAAATGCAGTCAAAGTAGACGAAAACATAACCTCGAGCATACGACCTATGTAAACATGATGACCGTATGCCCGGATACTACATCCTTCCCCAAAACAAGTGTAAAAATTACATGAATCACATAAAAAAAGTTAGAAAAAACTTGCTCTATACAGTAAACTCTTAATTGTCCACTTCTGGAAATTTATAAATGTCTCTGGTTTGCCAGCCTAACATCCCTCATGCCCCATCACTGTTTATGCTCTTAGGGGGGAAGAGTATGTCTATGGAAGTAATAACATTGACAATACTGTATTTGCTTCCATACATAAAAGCAGACAGTACAAATTTAAGCCAATAATAAATGTTGATAAATTGTAGCTCCGTTAATACTAAAAAAACAAGTCATACTTAGATATGATTCTAGATAGTCAATATTTCCTGATACAGTAATAATGGGGCAAAGGATAATTTGTTAAGTCATTGGTTTGTTACGCCTCTCACCTTGCAACGTATGACATCCAAACCCAGGGTAACCGCTAGTGTAGTCTGCTCAGGCACCAGCAACATTGACTCTGAAGTAGCACCGATGCAAAGGGCAGTCCTGTAGAATTGCAAGAATCCAAGACGAAGTCGATAGAAGTCAATTACCGGTATTTGATGGAACTGGTACACACACAACCTGTAAGACAAGGAATACATTAATAAAATAGTTTTTAGGTAAACACAAGTAGGCTAAATTTGCCACTGCTGGTAATATATAGCCTATGATGATGACAATAAGTAGCCAAATGAGGGGTGAGGGGGGCAAACCCATTATGTATCCCACGGCCAGGTGTTGGGTAAATTGTTTTGTTACCGACCGTGGGATACAATAATGGGGTGAGGGGGGCTTTGCCCCCCTCACCCCCCATGACTTATTTTCATCATCATAAACAGTATATTACAAGCAGGGTAAAATAACAGCAGTAAAATTAGACGCGAATGTAACTGCGAGCGTACGACTATGTAAACAATGCGGATTGTACACTCACTAACACAATTCTTAAACCTTCAAGGACCGGTTCCGCTGCCGGGTTAATATTACTAAATAATGGTTGGGCCGACGCCGCGCATCTCCGACCACAAGAAGGAGAGGCGTCGCTTGTTCTTGTGTGGCTGTGTGTTATTGTTTAGTATTGAAAAGTGGCTGATATCGCCACAAAGTTCTCTCCACGGAAATTGTCATTACAACTGAACCAGTTGACTTAGAGAGCTCTACTCAACGCCATTCTACATGTACGAAACACATCTACGCTTGGGGATGTGGAAGCAGTCAAATTAATAAAGATACGGTAGCCTAGGCGAGACATTTTTTCGGCCAAATCCCCCGGGTTTCGGGGATATATTATAGAATGCATAGCCGGTGCTGGAGGGTTAAGATTATCAATAATACTATAAGACAAAGTTATAGAAAACAAAGAATTATATCAGGTAGAATGTAGAGTTCGGGCGTAGCACCAGCCTTGTTTACATTATGCGGAGTGGTGGCAGACGCTTTGCTCACCCCCCATGACATCTTGTCATCATCATATATATTGCCAGCAGGGGGCATATAACCGAAAAAATTGCGTCAAAATAAACGCGAACTTAACCACGGCGATCGACTTATGTAAACATGACAGCGGAAGCGGCGGCGGATGCTTGCGATCATGTTCCCGTCTATTTTGAATGCCATTGGATACAATAATATGTTGAGGGGGAGCTTTGCCCCCCCTCACCCCCCCCCCCATGACATATAGTTATCATCATATATATTGCCAGCAGGGGGCAAATAACTGAAAAAAATTGCTGTCAAAATGGACGAGAAATTTACCACGGCGATCGGCCTATGTAAACATGACGAACGACGCTGTACACCCAGACACTACATCCATCCCATTATATCTCCTACGTGACCTAAAATACATTGCCTATTGTCCTAATTTCATAAAAAAAAGTAAAATTTGATGCAACATAAATGCGAGATTACATATGTAAACAAGGCTTTACGTACACACGCATACACAACCCTTACCGGGGGCCTTAACCCAGAAGCGAACATAACAGTCGTGACCCAGAGCATGTGAATCGCCACAAAAGGTTGCTTGAGTAATACCAATAATAATTTGGCATTCTTAAAGCAACCTTTCATAATGTAATTATAATGCCAGCAAGGAGCAAACAACAGCTGGCCGTGGGATACTTTCAGAAAAAAAAAAAAAAAAAAAAAAAAAAAGTAAAAATAAGTCATGGTTGTGAAAGGTTGCGGTAAGAGTTGTGTTAGCGGGGATGGGGGGGGGAGAGAGCGCCCCCCCCCCCTCAACCTATCATGTATCCAATTTACCCCACGATTTCCCTCACTTGCTGTAAAAGCGCGATTCACCCAATAAATGACGCAATTTGACCCCGTATCTTCAGATTAATGGATAATGGGCGAGTTAATGCAAATCCTCCACTCAAACCATGAAATAAAACAAAAAAACATTAGGCAAGAATGTTAAGTGCAGGCGTACCGCCACCATTGTTTACACTATGTGGAGCGGTAGTGGACGCTTGCCATCATGTTCCCGTCTATTCTGACTGCCTTTCGATACAATAATATGTTGTCATATTGTCATCATCATATATATTGCCAGAAGGGGGCACATAACCGAAAAAAATTGCCGTCAAAACAGACGCGAACTTAACTATGGCGATCAACAAATGTAAACATGACGGCGGCGGTGGCGTCGGACGTTTGCTATCATGTTCCCGTCTATTTGTAATGCCATTGGATACAGTAATATGTTGACATCGTCATATATATTGACAGCAAGGGGCAAATAACCAAAAAAAATCGCCGTCAAAATTGATGCGAAGTTACAGCTGCGATCGCCCTATTTAAACATGACGACCGTACGCCCGAAAACTACATCCATCCCAAACATTATTAGGCTAGTCGAAGAAAAAAAACATATAAACATGGTAAATAATGCTGCTGTCGTAGCGTACTATTGAACGGTACTGAAAAAATAGCCGTTAAAATAGACGGAAACCTAACCGCGAGCGCACTACATATATAAATATGACTACCATACGCCCGGATATTACATGCTTTCCAACAATTTACCCAACACATGGCCGTGGGATACAATAATGGATTGAGGGGGGGCTTTGCCCCCTCTCACCCCTCCTATGATGTATTGTTATAATCCTATATAGGCTATCACCATCAGGGGCAAATAACAGTACAGTAATAAAAAAAGTCAAATTAGACGCGAATGTACTGTAACTGCGAGAGCATGCGACTATATAAACAAAGCAGACGGTACGCTCGCTAACACAACTCAGTAAGGATGTAGTATTCGGGTGTATCACCTGCCTTGTTTACACCAGCCTACTCACAGGCTCGCGATTTTTACTGCCTTGGGATACAATAATAGGCTGAAGGGGCTTTGCCTCCCCCCCCCCCATGACTTATTGTCATAATCACATATATTGCGAACAGGGACCAAATTACAGAACAAAAGTAAAAATAGACGGAAATGTAACCGCGAGCGCACGACCTAGCCTATGTAAACACGACGACTGTAGGCTACACCCGGATACTATATCCTTCCCCACAACTCTTACGGTAAAAGTTTAGGCAAGAATGTAGTTACCGGGTGTACCCCATCATGTTCCCATCTATTTTGACTGCCTTTGGATACAAAAATACATTACCCTAACCAAACAACCTAACCTAACCTAACCTAGTATTATAGATTTATAAGGGTAATTTTTTTTAAAAGACTCGCAGCGTTATTATACATAATTTATTAGGGAAAGTGAAGCTCTATGGAATCCTTATAATATACTCACATAGATTCCACTGTGGGAGAATAGTTTTGATAGTTAACTATAGTTTTGATGTAAATACTACCGCAACTACGAATCTTGTTTCCGAGACCTAGTATAATATTAACCTAACCAAACAACCCAACCTAACCTAGACCCAGTACGTGGGATACAATACTAGCCCTTGCATGCAAGCTACTGTTGGTTCATATATTAGACATAGAATAACTTCTTTGTAGAACATAACACTTTACCGTAGCGAGTGTACTCCATTCCGAACACTTTTTGTAAACATTGAACAAGTCCGTAGCAGAGCTCTCAAGATTGTGGGACTGAGTTTGTTTACGCGTGGGACAATTTATATCGACAAAATTGAGTTACAAAACTTATCAAAACTATTCTCCATCAACGGAATCTATGTGAGTATATTATAAGGATCCCATAGAGCTTCACTTTCCCTAATAAATTATGTATAATAATGCGCGAGTCTATTGAGTCTATTCCCTATAATTATCTTGATAAGTATTTATTTTATTATAAATATTTATAGATGATTTATGTTGTATGTCGGTAGTGGTACACCCGGTAACTACATCCTTCCCAAAGTTTATCACCAACCATTTACGAGTTTTTCAGGTAATTTGTTGTTTTTTATTTTTTATTTGATATACAGTGTTGTTTAATGCCAAGGACCGTCGCATATTAGTATTTTCAACATTGGCCTGGCCTAACCTGTCTCGCTGACGGTCTAAACCCAGCTCACGTTCCCTGTTTATGGGTGCGCAATGATCTAAACACAGCTCACGTTCCCTGTTTATGGGTTCACAACAGTCTAAACCCAGCTCACATTCCCTGTGTTATGGGTGAACAATCCAACAGTTTCTTGTATTTCACTTGTAGTGATTTTGCGACGGTAATTACATGTACCTGTACAGGTAAAATTCTAGATCCGGTTTCACGTCTAATTTAGCGTTTTATGTTTTTGTTCTTCTCAGTTTTCTTTAATATAGCCTACAGTGTTGTTTTATACTAAGGACTGGCGGAAATGAGTATTTACCCATTATCCAACAATCTAAACACACGGCCCCCACTAGTTGGGAGGTCTATGAAGATCAGGGAAATTGCGGGGTAAAAGACGAAAATAAGGGGTAACATTAGCCTAACCTAACAACATTACCTAACCTAGTATATTAGGTGGGGGCTGCCACCCCACAGGTTTGGTATTAAAATAATAAAAGATTGACAGTCGCCGAAAAAAGGGTCAATATACAGGAGGCGCTACAATATAGGTAGCAAAATTCTAATGGTAGTTTTGGGTTCCTATCATCATATGCTTCATTTCTATATACTTTTTATCCCCGGGTAAAAAAAAAAAAAAAAATCTTGGGTTTATTTTTTTCTTGTATTTTTTTATTAACCTAACCAAAAACCTAACCTAACCTAAATGTATTTGGGGGCTATTAGGTTAGGTTAGGTTAGGTTTTTTGGTTAGGTTAATGACCAAAACAAAATATCCCAAGAAAATAAATGAAAAATCCCATTTTTTTTTTCCCCCGGGGATAAAAAGTATATAGAAATGAAGCATATGATGATAGGAACCCAAAACTACCATTAGAATTTTGCTACCTATATTGTAGCGCCTCCTGTATATTGACCGAAAACAATCTATGCAGTCTACGGCATTTGCTCAGCAATCTTCAGCTTTAGCTGTGGATAACAGGAGGTAAATATTAACTTTTCCACAGTAATTATAATGATAATTATCGCGAATATACTCGCAGCGTTATTATACATAATTTATTAGGGAAAGTGAAGCTCTATGGAATCCTTATAATATACTCACATAGATTCCGTTGTGGTAGAATAGTTTTGATAAGTTTTGTAACTCGATTTTGTCGATATATAATCGTGTTGTATCCCACGTACTGAGTCTAGGGCACTCTAGGGTTAGGTTGTTCGGTTAGGTTAGTATACTAGGTCTCGGAAACAAGATTCGTAGTTGCGGTAGTATTTACATTGTTACGTATCTTGATCCTCAAGTGGTTAACTTGATGAATCTAGATAGCACAGAGATATATATTAAGGTATCAGTCAGCTGAAGGCAAAACAAAAGTAAAATCTAATAAAATTATTTCCTGTTGTTGCTTCCTTTCCTTTTGGATCTTAGGACTTAGTACCCTTTATTGACTGATACTCTTTAATTATGAAAAATACTGAAACTAATTAAAGTCATGTAGTATTTATAAAGAATTATTATTTAACCGAAGCTTAGTAGGCTATGGTTATGAACCGAATAAGTTATAGCTAAAGAAGGACTATTAATTTTATAAAAAGTCTTGAAAGATAAATATTAAAGTAAGAATATTTCTGTCTCTTACCCTTTTTGAAATGAATATAGTTTTCTTATATGTCCTTTTATTTATATTTAATGTAATTATTCTTGGTTCTTGTCTTACGTTAATAGTATTATATTATTATTATCATCAGGATTTATATCAAAGTCACATAAAAAGGTAGATATATATATTTAATAATTAGTTAACCCGTGGAGCCCCGGCTAGTTTTGTAATGTTTGCGCACCAGAACCCGGCCGGTTTTCAAAAAATGGTTTTATTCCAGAAACAATAGCGAATGGGTTAGGAATGAAGGAAAAACCACGAAAAACCGCTCAAAAAGCTTAAAAAATGGTCCTACAGAGCCCCCGAAAACGGATTTTATAAGAGTAAAAAATTGAAGGCAATTATCCCAAAAAAAACCAGGTTATTGCGCGCTCGCGCGCACGCACGTGGACTTTGAGAGTTTTCAACCATCGGCACGGTTGCGTGGGATACGTACACAGTTCCCATACAAATCTGAGCCCTCTTGCGTGGCTACACCTGAGGTTACGGTCGGCGCAATTAGGGGAAATTAGGGTGACTCGCCAGGCGCGTCTCTGGGGCTGTGCGTTACATACATCGCCGACGCGCCAGGCGCGTCGCTGGGGCTGTACGGGTTAAATGTATTTCTTAACCACGTAACATTGAGGTTTGATTATGAGTAAATTAAGTTACAGGATCGTTTCATAGATTCGATTCAGGTCTCACTCAAATAATATGAAAGCAAAATAATATTTTGAAGCTAAAAGAATTTTCTTCAGCTTAGGAAATCACTAGAAGTAATATTAACACAGCCATGTTAGTCTAAGGCGATATTACTAATACAAGACAATAGCATCACCGTACTAAGCACCGTTAAGCAATGTAAGCTTAATTCAAAGAAAATGAAAGAACTCGTAAGTATTAATATAAAACAATAGTATTACTTTCATCATAACCCATTTACTTAAAGAGTTGCTTTAGTCCACAAGTTAGTCAACTAAAATAGTTAAGTACATAATAGTAGCGTTAACGTTAATTCGCAATCAAATAGTTAAACACATAATAGTAGCTTTAACGTTAATTCCCAATCAAATAGTTAAGTACACAATAATAGCGTTAACGTCCCAAT
>JBAKBP010019209.1:0-45113 GCA_037953745.1 Lithodes maja
CTGTACTTAAAAGTACTAAACCAGTTGAACAACCTATAGCACAATAGGTAGAACAGTTGGACGTAACATTAACTTGTCTAGGTTAACTATCAAAATAGTGCAGGCAGATCATATTATAATATTATGGAGATGTCTCGAGACGTAATGTTGGGATATTAGCATGTTGGATATTGAGTGCGTTTTGCTAGTTATATTATGACCCTAACCGAATATTTGCAAGCACATGTTAACATAACTTAACACACAAACACACACGTCCAATATGGATGAAACAAAACCACTCACAGGTAGAAACATACAAATATTTACGCAAACGAGCATAACAACGACAAACCCACTCCCACAACCACACCTGCGGTTAAGGTGTTATAATCACATAACTTGATATTACATAGCCTATAGTGGGTTTCATTTCATCTGACGGAAACTTCAATGTTTTAGCAGATGAAATATCGATTATTACTGGAAATATATGAATTTGCTATGTATATGCATCATGTTAATGGTATTTTTCATAATTAACAGCAAATGTCGCTAACAAATCTTCGAACTAGGCGAATAAACCAGATCGGAACATGGGGATTTACTGTCAGCTATGGGCAAAAACAGACTATAGTGGGTTTGGTTTCTAAGCAAGTTGATTGTTCTGGAGAACTTGACTTTTTTCATAATTACAGAGCCATAAATTAACCTCATAACAAAAACGTTGCATACAAAGCTCCTTTTTTTTCTACTAAATTTTCCACCATTTCGCAGTGTTATTGTTTTGGTGAATATAATGATGTTAAGCCAGCAGTAATTGTTAATATTAGTGATTATTACTAGACTGTCTGGGTGCTGTTCACCAGGGAATTTGGCTTCTGTGTGTCTGTATTATCTAATTTGAATTTATTTGAATTGTTAATAATATTATTTTTCTCTTCTAGATATGTTATCCTGTTGGGCATCCTGTGACGATTTTTGGAAAAACTTCAAACACTTCAGCTAGGTATCTACTTTAATTACTTTCCCTGCATGCAATAATTAACCCCTTGAGGATTATTACGCACTTTGACAGTTTACTTTGGCTACCATTAGACGATAGTATGCAGTTTAGGAATCAAAGAGGTCAAAACCAACTCAATTATGCCTTTGACATCCATAGATCCTTCCGAAGAGGAATCAATTCGTCTAAATATTTGTTTGTTCTATGCGGATGAGGGAGACAAAAGGCAATACTGCCTGTGACGAGTGCGTCCCCCAGAGATGAAAGAGTGACAGGGCCAAAATCAAGGAATGTTCGAACCAAAAATGCCTGGACACACAGAGTTTGAAGCAATTTAAGTCATAGGCTGAGGGAATAATGTATTCAAGGAGAGAGTTACAGAACTCAGCTGTTGAATAGAAGTAATATTGGGAATATTGTTTCACTCTTG
Organism: Lithodes maja; assembly: GCA_037953745.1. NCBI lineage: Eukaryota > Metazoa > Arthropoda > Malacostraca > Decapoda > Lithodidae > Lithodes > Lithodes maja. Next base: position 1,416 of record JBAKBP010019209.1, read on the forward strand.
GGTTGGAGAGTTGCACAGAGTAGGGGTGGATTGTGTTGCAAAACAGGTGCTACATACTCTACGTACTGTAGGTGGTATACATTGCGAGAGCTATGGCAAACACTGATTATTGTAATAGTGGTAGAATAGCAAGAGAGATGCAACATTGCGGTGAAGTGAGATATAGATTGCAGAAAGTCGGTGAGTGTACGTGAGTTTGAGACAAAAGCCTCTCTTTTCTACTTTGTCAAGCAGTACTGTGTGAGAGGATCCTCCTACACGTGCGAATAATACTCAATAAATGGACACACTGTGCCCCTGTACAGAGCAACAAGCAGTGCAGGGGTAAAAACCAACTGGAGGCGGTTTAGCATACCCAGTATATCCTATATTGTTTGCAGCAGCCTATCCACTTTCCGTGGGGTTGTAACGAACACCTTTAATGTGGACAGTATTAAGCAAGTTAGTAAAACTGTGCTAATTGTAGTTATTTCTTATTAAGGTCCTGATGCCATATTCACACAGATTGTCTAAGCTGGCACTGGCTATGCTTTTACAAGATAATCACAGTAACTTGTCCTAACCCAACCTAAACTAACAATCTCGTTACACCTCGCCTAAATTATTATAACAAGACATGTCGGTTACATATAGGAACAGGTAATTCATGACGTACGACCACAATGCTAAACTATTGTCAATCTTAGAGTTTACTGGGGCTTTTGTCTCCCTCATTCACATAGAAAAAACCCAGTGGAGAGAGTCAAAATAAGGGAACATAAAAAACAATGAAATGTCTTGATTGACGCTCGGACATACAGTAAGGAGGGCAAGAGTCGTTGGTTCCAATTTGAGATTCATGAAAAATGTTGGTTGTAAAAAGATGGTCGCTTAATTTGAACACAGATGACTAATTATTAAGATAGACAGATATATATATATATATATATATATACAGTATATATATATACATATATATATATATATATATATATATATATATATATATATATATACCGGTATATATATATATATATATATATATATATATATATATATATATATATATATATATATACCGGTATATATATATATATATATATATATATATATATATATATATATATATATATATATATATATATATATAGAGAGAGAGAGAGAGAGAGAGAGAGAGAGAGAGAGAGAGAGAGAGAGAGAGAGAGAGCAAGCGAGAGCGAGAGAGAGAGAGCAAGCGAGAGCGAGAGAGAGAGAGAGATAAAGGGGGGAAAGAGAAGAATAAATTAGTACTTAAAATATGTATTGCGTTTACTGTATTTAGAGTATTTGCCTCGTTCTCAGTATATACACACAGACACACAGACACACACACACACACACACACACACACACACACACACACACACACACACAGTCATCACCATAATCACTAATAACCTATTCCCAATATACTTTTGTTATTTACAGATAGGCAGTCGTGGTCGTGAGTACTTGGACAAAATATATTGATAAAAACAAGATGGTGAATATTAACCAGTGAATCACAAAATGTATGTACTTTGTGGCTGAAGTAGTTTATGAACATTATTTGGCATTGCATCGTGATTGTGTCCATGAACTCCTGACCAGGATTGTACAGTAGTTTGTGTTGTCGCAGTGGTGGTCTCGGGATAAACGGGTTAATCACCATTAAACCTTGGTGCCACAGTACAGTATATCTCCACCAACCCGCGGCCACAACTACCAATGGCCTTCCTGTTATCCCGGGATCCCTGTGTTTACGTGTTAGTGGTCACAGTAGAACGATCGTGACATTGTGGGAATTACCAGGGAGTTCTACAGATTTACACAGATACACAGACCTTGCAGTTCCTACAGTTCGGCCGTACAGTAGAACCATCGTAACATAGTGACAGTTACACAGAGTTACACAGACACACAGCCTTTATAGTTCCTACAGTTCGGCCGTACAGTAGAACCATCGTAACATAGTGACAGTTACACAGAGTTATACAGACACACAGCCTTTACAGTTCCTACAGTTCGGCCGTACAGTAGAACCATCGTAACATAGTGACAGTTACACAGAGTTATACAGACACACAGCCTTTACAGTTCCTACAGTTCGGCCTTACAGTAGAACGAATTTGGCATAGTGAGAGTTACACAGAGTTATACAGAATTACACAGAGTTACACACAGTTATACAGAGTTACACATAGTTATACAGAGTTATACAGAATTACACAGAGTTATACAGATTTACACACAGTTATACAGAGTTACACAGAGTTACACAGAGCTATACAGAGTTACACACAGTTATACTGAGTTACACAGAGTTATACAGTTATACAGAGTTACACAGAGTTATACAGATTTACACACAGTTATACAGAGTTACACAGAGTTACACAGAGCTATACAGAGTTACACACAGTTATACTGAGTTACACAGAGTTATACAGTTATACAGAGTTACACAGAGTTATACAGATTTACACACAGTTATACAGAGTTTCACAGAGTTACACAGAGCTATACAGAGTTACACACAGTTATACAGAGTTACACAGAGCTACACAGATATACACAGTTATGCAGAGTTACAGAGCTATACAGATTTACACACAGTTATACAGTTACACAGAGTTACACAGAGCTATACAGAGTTACACACAGTTATACTGAGTTACACAGAGTTATACAGTTATACAGAGTTACACAGAGTTATACATATTTACACAGAGTTATACAGAGTTACACAGAGTTATACAGAGTTATACAGAGTTACACAGAGTTATACAGATTTACACAGAGTTATACAGAGTTACACAGAGTTATACAGAGTTACACAGAGTTATACAGAGTTATACAGAGTTACACAGAGTTATACAGAGTTATACAGAGTTATACAGAGTTACACAGAGTTATACAGAGTTATACAGAGTTATACAGAGTTACACGGATACACAGCCCTTACAATTTCTACAGTTCGACCTTACAGTAGAGCGATAGTTACATCCTGAGAGTTACACAGAGTTATACAGAGTTACACAGAGTTACACGGATACACAGCCCTTACAATTTCTACAGTTCGACCTTACAGTAGAGCGATAGTTACATCCTGAGAGTTATACAGAGTTATACAGAGTTACACAGAGTTACACACAGTTATACAGAGTTATACAGAGTTATACAGAGTTACACACAGTTATACAGAGTTATACAGAGTTATACAGAGTTACACACAGTTATACAGAGTTATACAGAGTTATACAGAGTTACACACAGTTATACAGAGTTATACAGAGTTATACAGAGTTATACAGAGTTACACAGAGTTACACGGATACACAGCCTTTACAATTTCTACAGTTCGACCTTACAGTAGAGCGATAGTTACATCCTGAGAGTTATACAGAGTTACACAGAGTTATACAGAGTTACACAGAGTTATACAGAGTTACACAGAGTTATACAGAGTTACACAGAGTTATACAGAGTTACACAGAGTTATACAGAGTTACACAGAGTTACACGGATACACAGCCTTTACAATTTCTACAGTTCGACCTTACAGTAGAGCGATAGTTACATCCTGAGAGTTATACAGAGTTACACAGAGTTATACAGAGTTACACAGAGTTATACAGAGTTACACAGAGTTATACAGAGTTACACAGAGTTACACGGATACACAGCCCTTACAATTTCTACAGTTCGACCTTACAGTAGAGCGATAGTTACATCCTGAGAGTTACACAGAGTTACACAGAGTTATACAGAGTTAAGGGGAGGCAGACCGTTTTTATGGACCCCCTTCTCCCTAATGCTTAGCCCCATTAGTTTGGCGATTTCAACACCTTTCGCCTCATTTCGTTGTCAATTTTAGGACCTTTCTTGCCATTTAGGTGTCGATTATTTCCTGGCGAGCGATAGCGAGTTTACAATTTTAAGAGGAACCGGCCTTCGGCCGGGTAATTTTTCTACCGAAAAATGTACAAATTTATCTTGAAAGGGGGTCTAGGGGGTGTTTTTCTAAGCTTGATGGAGGTCTAGGGAGGAAACTAAAAACATATATGAATACATGAATTTATAGACCAAACAGACGGGCAGTCTCCCCCTAAGGCGGTTTCACCCGAGCGTTTTTTCCGTCAAATTTTTTACGGGAATTTCTAGTCTGGCAGCTTCCAAAAACAAATGTTATAAGAATTTAACTACCGAACATAATCTCTCTTGGATCTAGTTTCCGATTCCAATGCGAAAGAGCCTCAAAATAGTACAAGAACAAAATAGCTCATCGAAAGTTACTGGAATATGCACCGTGTGACACCCGCTTTACACAGATACACAGACCCTACAGTTCCTACAGTTTGGTCTTATATCTTAATAGGTATAGTTGATGTTAGTGGAAGGCCAGGATAGTTAAAAGAAAAGCCCTCTCCCAACCCAACGACCATTGATCTCGCATTAAACAGTGTCAAATGGAGTCCCTATGCACATTCAATTCCCCAGTAAATTACTTCCCTATGCCCAAATTCATTAAACCTTCTTTTTAATTTATGACTCGATCAACTCGGCAGCAAATTAGTCACTTTTTGTTCGTACAATCTGATTACAACATGGTTAAGTAATTAAACATATATTAAGTTTTGTAAGGTTACGTAGGGAAAGCTAAGGTAAGGTAAACTAAGGTAAGGTATTTAAAGTTAGGTTAGGATATCAGTTAGGTAGATATACAATTATTTTTAACATCATGTTTAACACCAATAACCTCCAAATGAAATTAATGAAAGCGTCGGTTCTAGCACGGATACATTCTTATATGTGACTATTTCACCAATTACCCATTTTTTCTTTCTCTCTTCCCTGTTTTTCTCCAAATTTCCGTGCTCAAATACCCGCGAATTACCACCAAGTGTTAGTCTTAATATATATAATCTGTGTTTACTTGCCAGGGAAACTTGCTGTTTATATACGCTTGGTAAATTCATTCTCGTAGCATCTGTGCTAATAAGCTTTAGGCACGTGACGTGTGTGTGTGTGTGTGTGTGTGTGTGTGTGTATATATATATATATATATATATATATATATATATATATATATATATATATATATATATATATATATACAGTATATGTATATACACTAGCATTAAAACACTAACTTGTGATGCACACTTCGAACCTGCATGTATCAGGCTAACAATGGAATTTTGTAAAAGCATTATTGTATGAATATGCGTATCTGTCTGTATTCAGTGGCTGAACAACTTCCTAGAACTCGCTAATCGAGTCCCTCTTTCGTAAATAATCTCAACAAACACACTAGGCAGATGAGCAAGAGATGAGTGTTTTGGGCAAGACAAAGTTGAAATATTAGATCTTTGTCGATGAAATATATGTCCGAAGCTCCAGATGAAGGTCATCGGAGAGAGAGAGAGAGAGAGAGAGAGAGAGAGAGAGAGAGAGAGAGAGAGAGAGAGAGAGAGAGAGAGAGAGAGAAAGAGAGAGCAAGGGAAAACAACTACCACCGCCATCCACCATAACAGATAAATGGCCCAGTGTAAATTTCAGCTTTCCAACCAATATCAGAGAAAGAGAGAGAGAGAGAGAGAGAGAGAGAGAGAGAGAGAGAGAGAGAGAGAGAGAGAGAGAGAGAGAGAGAGAGAGAGAGAGTTAATATGTGTGGTCAATGAACCAGACCAAGTGGATTGTCACACGGATAATATAAATGCTTTAATATAATTCCAACTGTGGGCTAAAACTGCAAACACAGCACACACTATTTCCCTGGTATGACAAATGGAAGCTATTAATTTGACACAGGTAATTAAAGTTGCAAATATATATTGAACATGTTGACCCAGGATCATTATTTGCAACAAGGCCAAGCGACTTGATATTCATTGCATGCTATTATCTGTATATGTTTAGCTATCTCTCTTATATTTACAAAAGACTAGAAGAACATAATACAATTGGAGATCTGCAGAAGGCGTATTGGCTATACGAGGCGGATCCCTTCTTCCCTACATCCCCAATTCTCCTTTTATACCTACCTACATTATCCCCTACCTAATATACAGATTATTACACAATATAAATTATATAGATAAATTCCCCCTGTACATGAATATAGGCAAATATATTAGGAGAGAGATGTTAAATATATATATATTTGGGAAGGACACTCGTTACACGCACCTTTGCCTTCAAACTTGTTACACTAAGAAAACTAATGCAGAAGTGTGTGTGTGTGTGTGTGTGAGAGAGAGAGAGAGAGAGAGAGAGAGAGAGAGAGAGAGAGAGAGAGAGAGAGAGAGAGAGAGAGAGAGAGAGAGAGAGAGAGAAAGAGAGAAACATATTGGTATCCATGTTCCTTAATGATATGCAGTAAAAAACTAAATATAGAAAAGTGAACTAAACATGAAAATAATTCCAAACATATAAACCTATAAATTAAATCATTACCAAATATCAAAAGGTGACCGAACTCCCGACCAGCCCGGACCCTCACCCTCGCACTGTTAATTAACTAAACCTTAACATTACTCGCCCAATATCATTTTCGGGAGCAACATTTTAGATTCTATATTAACTAAAATATAGAGTGTAATTATGTGATGGTTCTGTTATGGTAATGTGGGTGAGTACAACGGTTAGTGTGTTATGCCTACAATGCCCACACTGGAAACCTTAAACGTAATGCTGACACCCTTAAATGTATTACTATTGATGTACTAAACTATAAATATACTATTATACTAGGATTGGAATAATTCGACAGTTGCCTGGAGGTTTGTATTTTTATTTACCAAACTCTCACGGTAGCCATAATCTCCGTAGCAATTGATTCTCTGTTCGGGTCGAAATGAATTCAATCTATATTTTTAATACCTACGACGGCCCACTATAGTTTGTACTTCGGAATTGTTACATTCCCATTACCACCTATTTGGACAATCGCTATCCAGAGTCTTGACTCACTTCGACTTCGAGCCAAAGACCGTACATCACTATCTTCACTATGCTTGACAAAACAATTTCCCTATTATCCCTCAAGATGTATTCCCTCTATAAGTTCAAATCACCTTTATCATATTATACACCATTAATATATCATATAACATTATTTACATTACCATGACCGTACTACTAAACGTTTAGTAGGTCCAAGTTCTTAAATTCCTTTTGTAATATGACTCGCAATTACTACATCAATCACAATACAATTACTAACTCAACAGGTATTCTCATCACCTGTACCATATCAAAAGATATTTACTAACTCAACAGGTATCTCGTTACTTTTACATAATTAGAACGCTCTGTCCTCCAGGTCAATTCCCAAGATTCCAATCATTGACCTTCTTAAAACTAATGATTAGATATTTACGCGCAATAGAAAGCATATGCTGTCGACGAGGTGAATATCTAATTAATACAGATTGTTTCTATCTATCTATCTATCTATTGCCTGACGCCGTGATCCCCGAAGGGGTGGCCACGAACGAACCGCCCCCATGCACCTCTGTCCCCAGTCAGTCGACGCCCCTCCTCCCAACCAGCACCGCCTTCATTCATGTAGTTCCTCACTCCATCCTTCCACCTCATATTCGGTCTACCTCTCCCCCTCTGTCCCTCCACCTCGCTCTCGTACACCCTCTTAGTCATTCGCTCGCTTTCCATACGTTCCATATGGCCGAACCATCTCAAGTTGTTCCTTTTCACACTTTCCAGCACATCTACCTCCACACCACACCTCCTTCTTACTTCCTCATTAGTCTGTCTATCCCTCCATGTAATTCCGCACGCACTCCTTAAGTAATTCATTTCCACTGCTCTCACTCTTGGTCTGAGTCTCTCAACCAACGTCCATTGTTTCCTTTTAACAAAAAGAGTATTTCATGGGTATGGGCTAATTCCCTTTCCTAACTATTTCTGTAGCTAGTTCTAACCTACTTTTCAAAGACTTAAATCCCGCAATGTTACATAGTTACTTTCTCTAAGTTTTCTTAGGGAAATTCCATTTACCCTTGTTATCTGTATACAAATGATTATCTTCCCATTTATACTACTATTCCCGATAACCCTCCTTTAAGGCTTTTACTCTCTACTTGACTTAAACTCCTATAAGATCCTATCTATTGCTAACTAATAAGCTGGTCGCCTTCACTAGCAAAAACAGTTATATCTCAAAACTATTCATCTCTTTATTTCATTAATTGTCTAGGCAATATCTCTTTGGTTGTTCTATAAGAACACATATATTTTATAGCTGGAACACACCTATCAGTCTTAGCACTTGTCTTTCTTTAATAAGTCCGTTCGGGTCCTTTAGGGTCCTTTAATAAAATAATTTGTTGTCTTCTGGTTGTCTTCACCACTTCAGAGCGGGCCAGTAGATCATCTCCATTTTCTCCTATCCATCTACCACTTGTTGACCATCTCGAACCGCTTGGCTTAGGGTATGTAGGCCAGCGATGTGTCTGCAGGCATCAGGATATTTGAGGTGTATCTGATCCGTGATGGGTGGTTGTGCTTGCTCCTTTGTTATCTGGGGTGTAGTGGTAGAAGGTTGTGGGAGCTCCGGAACAGACTTTGTTGCTTCCCCAAGAGTGCCAAGGTGAGGCTCGGGGTGGCTGCTGCTAAGCGTTGCTAGGTGTGCTCCCAGCACGTGCAAGGGTTCAGTGACTCCTGGGGAATGAATGAATGAATGAATATAGAAAAGGTGGGTGAAGGTGAAAGAAGGGAACTTTTTATTGGTTAAGTAGGAGAGACAGTGGCCCCGCCCGCCTCCTAATATACCCCTCCCTCACGGCTGGGCGCTCTGTGATTGGTCGAGCCGCGCGCCCGGGAGAAGCCTTGCCAGACCGCTCGCTTTGAAAGTGTTTCTCCCTTCCCTCCTGCTCCATTCTATCCTCGAAATATTCTCCTGGAAGCTTGTTGGAGATGTCCTTTAGTGACTGACAGGAGTAAGAAGGTTGCACCATGGTAATAGGACATCTACGACGAGGATAGAATATGCGTGAAGAGACTGGGAGCGAAGTTACTGTAGAGGTTAAAGAAGGGCGAACAGCTGGCTGAAATCGCTGCGTCAGGCGAAGCTCCTAATTGTCTGACAGCGAGGGTGTGGCAGTGTCTATCTCGGCAAGGGACAAACCTTGTCTTTTCACCTGAGCGAATCCCATCTCCTGATTGGTGGACGGAATTACTCCTTTAACTATTATCCTGGAATGTAGCAGTGATAATTTTAGTCAATTGTGTTTTGTCGGAATCTGTAACGCAATACTGAAATGTCAGCTTTGTATTTACATTAACAACTCACAATAAATTTGAACATTGTTCATTGCTAATATCAGCTAATTTCAATGTTATTCCTTAACAAGAACATATAATGTTAGTGAAATACGTAAATATAGGAAAACCGTGTTGCAGGATCACCAAGTATTATTATATTTGTATTTATCATTCACGCAACTCACACATTTTTTCGTATATAGTTTTGGCGTAGATGTGGCATGGGAATGACCCTTAGGAAAATCAAAATATGCATATTTTGTTTTCACCTGCAGTAATATCTCAACAATCGTGACTATTCAAGATGATCATAATATATCAACTGAAAACAAATGAATATGGCTTTCGGCGCTAGATATATATCTATCTATCTATTGCCTGATGCCATGATCCCAGAAGGGGTGGCCACAAACGAACTGCCCCCATGCACCTCTGTCCCCAGTCAGTCGACGCCCCTCCTCCCAACCAGCCATAAACTTCCTCACTCCATCCCTCCACCTCTCTTTCGGTTTACCACTCCCTCTCTGTCCTTCCACCTCGCTCTCGTACACCCTCTTTGTCATTCTCTCGCTTCCCATACGTTCCATATGGCCGAACCATCTCAAGGTGTTGTTACGAACTGGCACTTGGGTACACAAGGGCTCTCAATCAGGACTCGAATACGGCTCGCTGCCACAACGGAAACACACGATCCCAACCCCTGAGTACTGCCAGCCGAACAAAAAAACACCAATACCCTCCAGAGTTCAATCTGCTATAACGGGGTATACAAGAACTCGGTACTAGTGTTCAACAACAGACTAATAAAGAGACAGGAATTATCTAGTCTGGTCAACAATCAAACAATGAAGTAAGAAACAACAACACCAAAGAATAGTGTTGGCCGAAGCCGAAGTAATCCACCCTTGACTATGAACTTAAGAAGTCCTCCACCCTCTACTTCGGATCGGCACTATTACGTTACGTTAATTAATAGTCCTTAAGCATCAAGCAAGGAATCTTCTGAAAAAAGTTAGATGCTTCTCGGATGCTCGGAAGAAGTACGTATCGGATTTTGAACAGTAATTCAATAAGCAAAAACACTGGCAATTAAATACTATTAAAGGCTTAAATTGGCATAAGAATAATTAAAAGAATATGCAATAGTAAATGGCAAACATTAAAAGGAAGTACTCCGCAAATGCAACGGCAATAGCCTACTCGGATTGTGCTCGTGGGCCACTAATCACTAAAGTAGCCAAGCTTGCAACACATGAAATCAATAGTGCATAAACAATATCATACATAAGGAAAGCTTCAATACTATTCTGTATCTACTAATCGAGTAAAGTCTAGCTGGGGTACTGTGGGCAAAAGGTAGCAGTGACTGAGCAAAAACGGCTTGTAGCCTAGCGAAGTCCTCACGACTGTTTAAAGTATTACATTAAAACTAACAAGTGCACTTTGAGAAATCCAGATCCCTTGTATCTGGTTTTCTCCCGGCTCCTTGACAAAGTAAAAACAAACTGTTAATAAAATACAGGGTGGTTAGGCTCTTGCCCTCACGCACTGTAAATTATTAACTCAACACAGTCAGCCGCGAAGACAACCTAGGCTTCACTGAACGAGTATGCAGGTTTATCGCTTAACCACTGCATCAAACAACAACTCGTAACACAGAAAAGCCTTACCCCAGTCTAGCATTACCTAGACTAGCAGAAAACAGGAATAATAATAATAACACACAGGGAAATGCATATACAAGTGCAACAAACATAAATCAATCCTATTCTAAGTCAACCCTTCCAAAATAGGCTATCTAATAGGCAAGTATCTCGTGAGAACTCAAGCGATAATACGTTGGCTGACTAGCTCTGCACCAACGGGACCATGGAAGTTAAACAGGGGAGGGAAAAGAGGAGATAAGAATGTAAGGTAGTAGAGAAAGTTCCCATCAGTCAGAAGAATATATATAGTTAGCAAGGGAAATGAGAAGTCGCTCTGCCTAATGTGTTCTGATGAAAAAATGGCTAGACTTCCCTTTTATACCCAGCCCTCTAGTGAGCCCAACGTGAACTACTAAGGACCGCCCACTGACAACCATTACGTAATTTCTCTCTCTCCTCTGGGATACACAAAGGCTCCCCTAGCACTGAGGGAGGGAGGAATGCGAGTGAGTTAGGCCTACCTCCTGCCTGGCGTACCCACTGACACCTAACTGTGGCTGTTTCTCTTCCCATCATTACAAATATGTTTTACATACAATACTTATAACTAATGATATAAAATAGAACTCGTTGACTCAGATGAAAACAAAATACATATTCATAATACTTATAGTACAACGGCTCACACGAACTAAGTTAGGAAATTCTACATAGACTACAGCCAAAGTTCCTGCCCTGACGATCCTAGCGAGAGTGGGGCATGACTAGGCGTTCTGTACAGCATGCTCACACGTGGACATGCGTCACACCTCCCCCAAGATTTTACTCGCTCAACCCTGAGCTAAAATCTGACAAACACAGAACCCCATCAAGCCCCTTACACCCAGCGACCGCATGGCACTAAAACAAAGCTGAGTTTATCACCAAAACACATCTTATTATAAAAAAAAAATTCACATTTTATAACTCCTCCCAACAATAGCAAAAAGACACAATATCATGCTCCCAGAGCGAGCTTACAGCAGCTCAGCCGTTTGATAGTTCGTGGACTACTCAAACTCTATAGGCTATGACAAACTTATACGATTACCTATATGAAAAGAAAGAGTTTTTATATGATTTTTATATTTTAATATGTTTTTCCCGGCTGCACTATAAGGGCAGCCTATTTTCCTCCACTCAAACCCACACACCTGTGATAGTCTACGACTGATCATCCACCCTTGATAAACAATCCGCGATCACAATTGTCACATCCAGCAATATGACGGATGTCCAGGTTATACTCCTGCAACATCAAAGACCACCTGGTCAGTCTCATATTGCAATTGTGAAATTGATTCAGGAATCTCAAAGGGTGATGATCAGTGTAGATAACCACGACTGGGCCATAGGCTGGAACATACACCTCGAAGTGCCTGAGCGACAGCACAATCGCCAGTAATTCCTTTTCTATTGTAGAATAGTTCTTTTGTGCAGCATTGAACTTCTTAGAAAAGAAACTTACTGGGTGTTCCACACCTTCATTGTCTGTCTGTAGCAAGACGGCACCAGCCCCTACACCACTAGCATCTGTTGCCAGCTGAAAAGGCCTGTTAAAGTCTGGGGCCCTGAGTATTGGGTGAGTACATAGCAAATGTTTCACCAAAGTGAAAGCCTTTTCACACTCAGGTGCCCACAAAAACATTTTGTCTTTAGATAACAAATCTGTGAGAGGTGCCAACACCGTTGAGTAACCTTTTATGAAGCGTCTGTAGTAGCCTATCCTACCCAAGAATCTCATAAGCTGCTTCTTGGTTGTTGGGTGCGGAAATTTATTGATAGCCTGTACCTTGTTCTGAGGAGGGCACACCTGTCCCTTTCCCACTACAAACCCAAGGTACTGCACAGTGGCTTTTACGAAGTCACACTTTGCCAAATTTACTACCAGACCTGCTTCACTAAGTTTCCGGAACAAGGTCTCAAGGTGCTCACAATGGCTCTCAAAGTCGTCATCATAAATGATTACATCGTCCAAATATACGGTGCAATTCGGAATGTCCTTTACAATTTCATTCATCAGGTTCTGAAACGTTGCTGGTGCATTCTTAAGTCTGTAAGGCATAACATTGCACCGGTAGGTACTCCCGTCCACAACAAAACCACATACCTCTTTAGCACGCTCGGACAAAGGTACTTGCCAGTAACCTTTTACTAAATCTACTTTAGACAAAAAACGAGCATTACCAATTTTGTCAACACTATCATCAACCCGAGGAAGAGGATATGGGTTAGTTGGAGTCAAACCGTTTAACCTACGGAAATCAATACAAAAGCGTACCTTGCCATCTGGCTTAGGCTGCAGTGTTACGGGGGAAGTCCACTTAACTGTGCCTTTCTCTATCAACCCTCTACCAAGCATATACTCCAACTCATCCCTCAGAGCTGGTAGTTTTATGGGGGGCACACGGTACAGGATTGACATAAAGGGTAGATGGTCCCCCACGTCAACATCATGCATAGCCTGAGTAGTGAGGCCTGGGTGTTCAGCAAATACAGTGGGGTATGTACCGAACAACTGACGGATAGCATCAAACTGCGGCTCAGGCAAATGAAGTATAGCCTCGTCAGCCCTTAGGCTCGAGTTCCCCGCCCACTGATCCGCTGAAACATGTTGATCCCAGCTATCCTCCTCTGAAGCTTGACTGTCCCCCTCTCCTTCTCCACCACGGCCGCAACAAGCCAACACAGGGACAGTGAGAGGCTCAGAGGGGCGCCTCACATACTCTTTAATAAGGTTCACGTGACATAACTGGTTCTTTTTCCTCCTGTCTGGAGTGGCAACAAGGTAATCTAAGTCTGAAATTTTTTCTACAATTTTATAAGGTCCAGTGTACTTCGCAGAGAGGGGGTTACCAACCAAAGGCAACAAAATTAATACCTCTTGTCCTACAGTGAACTTCCGGAGCCTCACTTTGCGATCATACCTGTCCTTCATCAAAGCTTGTGATTCTGTCAAATTTCTACCTGCCATCTCCAGACTCTTAAGCATGCGCTCACGGCTTTCAAGCACATACTTTAATAATGGACAAGGCTGCACAGTCCCCTCCCAAATTTCTTTCAGCATGTTAAGGGAGCCCCTGACACGGTGTCCAAAAATCAGCTCGTTTGGACTAAATCCCAGGCTCTCACCAGGTACCTCCCGAGCAGCAAACAGCACATAAGGCAATCCAAGATCCCAATCCATACCGTTGTCAGCACAATAACACCTGAGCATGCTTTTAAGTGTAGCATGCCACCGCTCAAGCACCCCTTGACTCTCAGGGTGATACGCTGACGATACTACTGCTCGTATCCCATGCTGTTGCATTGTTTGCTTGAACATGTTGGAGGTGAAATTAGATCCCTGATCAGACTGAATCTCCTCCGGGTACCCGTACCTTGAGAAGTACCACAACAAGTTACTGACTACCGTCTTAGCCATTCCATTTTTCATAGGGTATGCATCGGGGTATCTAGTGGCAACATCCATTATGGTTAACAAAAATTTATTTCCAGCCTTAGTGGGAGGGAGTGGACCAACCATGTCAACAATAATTTTACTAAAGGGTGGCCCAATCACAGGAATAGGGTGTAACGGAGCCTTATGCCCCCTTCACACATACAGGACTCGGGCGCCGAATACAGCAGAGTAGCGTTTTTGTCCCCCGACTTTTGGAGTTGGCTCGGTATGCCGCATCCAACGGACTTCACCAGACTACAGCCGCATACAGCCGACGTTGTCGTCTTGACTCCGGAGAAGTCTTGAGACTCGAACCGACCAAAAAAATAACGGTCATTTTTACATGCCGACTTCACCCGCATCTATAAGACTTCAGCCGATCGACTCCAGAATACAGACGATCGACTTCAGAGTCGAACCGCATACACCCGCATAAAGCCGACACACACAAGTTGTGTGGCCAGCGGATGTATAAAAAGGGGCGGTCTAGCAGGGCTGAACATCATTACAGTCGACTCCACCGTTGCGTCAACAGCTACGGTGACACTCTACCACACAACATGGATGCGCACGTATTCATTACACCCTCCCAGCGCCAAAATATAGACATATACCTGGCGACCATGTCCATGGATTTAACTCTCCAGGTTGATCTGTTGGCTCTGAAAATAGCCATTAAACAACGAAGGAGGAAGAGGAGGTCAGTGTGGACGCGGAACTGGCTCCTGCGGCGGCCAATGTATGGCCACTACGAGAATATCATGCATGAGTTCATGCGCGAAGACCACCGCAGCTTCAGAAACTTCACCAGGTTGGATGTGGACATGTTCTGGGAAATGGTGGAGAAGATAACACCCAGGATAGAGAGACAGGACACCTTCTGGCGGAAATCCCTGAGCCCTGCCCTTCGTCTCGCCATTACCCTGCGCTACCTGGCGACTGGTGATTCATATCAAACACTCTCCTATGATCTCCGCGTCGCCC
Organism: Lithodes maja; assembly: GCA_037953745.1. Classification (NCBI taxonomy): domain Eukaryota; kingdom Metazoa; phylum Arthropoda; class Malacostraca; order Decapoda; family Lithodidae; genus Lithodes; species Lithodes maja. The sequence goes on from JBAKBP010019209.1 coordinate 16,812, forward strand.
ATAACAGCATTTCACTGCTGGTTCCTGACACCTGTGAGGCCATCTACCAAGAATACCACCCTCTCATTCTGCCATGCCCCAAGACCCCGGAAGATTGGAAGAAATGTGCTGACCTCTTCGAAGAACGCTGGCAGTTTCCACACGCCGTTGGTGCTATTGATGGTAAGCACATAGCCATTCGCTGCCCTGCCAATGCTGGGTCCCTTTACTATAACTACAAGGGATTCCACTCTATTGTGCTTATGGCAGTTGTGGATGCTGACTACAAGTTCCTGTACTGCGATGTGGGTGCCACTGGTTCGGGGTCTGACGGTGGTGTCTTTGCACAGACACCTATCAGGGCCGGCCTGGAGAACAACACCCTGGGACTTCCGCCTCCTCAACCCCTACACACTGGTGCCAGGCCTGTGCCCTACTTCCTGTTAGCTGACGACGCATTCCCCATGCGACCCTGGCTACTGAAACCATTCCCACATCGCTCTACGAACATGGGCGAGATGATCTTCTCCTACCGGTTGTCCAGGGCTCGACGGGTGGTGGAAAATGCCTTTGGCATCTTGGCTAACAGGTAAATATCTTTCAATTTTGGTGGGGTTAATGCCATTAATAAGGCTATACACTTGCATTGCTAACTTATTCTCTTTGCAGAGGCAGGTATTTGATAATAACCATGTTTTGTGTCTCCCTATTCTACAGGTTCAGATGTTTGCTCACCACCATTCCCCTGCAACCCAAGAGAGTGGAGTCTGTGGTGCTGGCATGCTGTTGCCTACACAACCTCATCCGTCGCCGTTTCCCCAGTCACCACCCCGTTGGCTTCCTTGACAGGGAGAACCCAGTCACCCACAGGGTGACGCCAGGGTCTTGGAGGGATGGTGACCAGTTGGAGCCGCTCATGCCACTGACCGGAAACCAGGCTACTAATTACGCAAAGGAGTTGCGTCGCTACATGGCAGACTACTTCACATCAACCCGGGGCAGTGTGAGCTGGCAGGATAGCCGGTTCAGTGACTCATGAAGGTACGATGATTGTGTGTATTTTAATGTTTTATTAACTGACCTAATTTGCAGCTCTTTCTAATTAAATCATGCGTGCCATTGTCCATATCATTTGCAAATTTTATATGTTCATATGTTTCTTATTAATAATTATTACTTTCATTTTCACTTCTCTTCAGTCATTTGCTTTGGCATATTATTTCATTATTCAGTATTTCCATGATATTCAGTAATTTATTATGTAACTGTCATGCGTCAGTTATATTTTATTATTATATATTAATATTTATACGTATCAGGCTATTACTTTCTTGCTTTGTTATTGCCGTCGCGGGCATTTGTATATGATGAGTGTATATTAATTTTAGAAAACATATATTATATTCATCTATATTTTCAACATCTATTATATTCATCTATATTTTATTTAGTAGTCACTTTTGTGAATGAATGTCAAGTCGTAAATATTTGCCTGCCATGTTATTTAAGGACATATTTTTGGGTATTATTACTAGAGACTATTTTCAGCAAAGATAAGTATTATTTATTGTTTCATAACATATTACTGGCATATGGGATTGGAATTCTAAACACAGTATTCACAACAGAATTTTATTTTAATCTTTACATTGGACGGAAATTCTCTACTGCCCCTCGTGCTGCGGTGTGTGTAGTGTTGGGTTTGGGGAGTCCAGGTTGAGACTCACATCAAAGAGTTGCCTCTGAAAACTTCTCCCAGGTGTGGCGGGCACCGCGAGGTGTGTCCCATATGTGGGGGTGGAGCTGCCCCACAAGGTGGGCGTAAACTGTGGGGCCGGTCCAAGAGGTTGGCCCAGGTGTGGAGTCAGCTGTGGCACACGTTGTTGGTATACCTGGGGCGCAAGTTGGACGCTGACGGAGGGTTGTGGAGGTTGGACGGGGGGTGGTGCCGCACTCGCTGGGGTTGCAGTTGCCCCCGAAGCCCGTTGCCGCGCCATCTTGTCCATCTGCAGCACGTAGGTAGTCATCTCCTGCTGAGCCGTGTTGCAGTCATCGGCAGACCACTCATTCATGACTTCCGCAAGGTAGGCAACGAACGCGGAAACATGAGGCTTGAGGCGTCCACCTCCTGTCTTCACGCTTTCCCGGAGTTCACTGACGTCCTTGCGGAAGGCGGTCACCGTCTGCTGTATCTATAAAGAGAGATGTCCAAAAAGTTGATTATTATCAGACAGCGTCAGGATAATTATGCAATGCACACTCATAAATAACATAAATCTCCATCTGCATTCCAGATTTCTGTAAGATATGTATTAGGAATATTACATAATAGGTACATGTTAATAAAATATGTTTAGTTTACATCATTAATGAAGTTAGTAGCGCATGTCAATATTTGCCTTACCGTGTCAGTGGGAGTGGCGCATTCGCAGTCCAGAGCAACTCTTCACATTATATAACTTGTCTTACCTTTCCACACCTTACATTCATTTGTTTGCATATGCACATTTCTATAATTTTTCTCACCTCTTCTATTTCAGCGGAGCTGGTGGAAGCCTTCTGCCGCTTGGTGCCTGTTGTTGTGCTGTGCTGGGAGGCCCCAGACGCAGAGTCCTCGGCCTCTGTCCTGGTCTCGAGTACAGGGTCGTCCAGCTCAGGCGCATCATCGTTGGCGTCGGATGAGGCATGCTGTGGGAACTGTTTGTTGGGGTGAAAACAAGAAGATTATTTTATAATGGTATGTTGTGATGCGGCCTGGTATATGAACTGTGTTATCGGAGGAAGGCAGATATAATATTTTAACTGTAATGTGCTGAGTCGGGATGTGTTATAGTGTAATGAATGGCATTTGGGGGTAGGAGTTTGGTGTTGTAATGATGTTAATAAATAATTATTAATTAAAATAAAAAATCTATGGAGATTGTTTCATTGAAACCACAAAGCATGCATAACATGACAGCAAAATGTAACGTAAACACTGCCTTAAGGGAATAATTGGAAATGATTAAATAAGTATTGCTGAATTTGAATAACATATATAATAAACACTCACATTACCGGTGCTACGAGGCTTGTTCCGCACAATGTGACCCCTGAAAAAACTGCCCTGTTCAAGGATCCACTGATCACGGTCGCTGTACCGTATTTCAGCCCCAGCACCACTCTTCCTAGCCGTTAATTTGCCAAACCTGGAGCGGATGTTGTCGCACCAGGTCCTCAGCTGAGCACCTGTTTGCAAGACAAAATCACATATAATAGAAACGTATATATCACACAACAATGTCTATATATCACCCAATATTACAGGTATCTACCCAGGTAAACAGTGTCACTATTCATCACAACACATAAAAATTTGTACTAACACAGATAAACAACGTAAATATTAATAATATAACATTTCACGTATCAATATGGGAAAACTTACCTTTTATTGGAGGGGTCAGAGTCTTGGCCTTCTTTTCAAACAGGCGCCACTTCCGGTCAGAGTCCTTGAATTCTCGGGCCTGCTTGTCATACATGAATGTATGTGCCCGCAACCACTCCATCACGGCGACCTCGTCTTCGGGGCGCAACACTACCCTCGTTATAGTTCTTTTAGATTTGACGCCGTAGATAATCGCATCTGGGGAGGCCTCGTCAGCCGTCTCGATGTCGATCTCCTGGATGTCATGGGTGTCCTGGGTGTCCTGGGTGTCCTGGGTGTCCTGGGTGTCCTGGGTGTCCTGGCTGCTCCCTGGCGGTAGCATGCTGGTTTTGGCGGGAGCTGGTGGCGGTGCTTGCCGCTTGGCAGCGGGGGGTGTTTGGCGTGGAGGCTGGCTGTCTTGGATTACCTCCATGCTCTCTTCCTCACTCATCTGGGTCTCGTCTCCAAAGAAGTCTTCCAATCGGTTGTCGTCTTCTTGCCTCTGGATCTTCTGTGGACTCTGCGACTTCCTGGTCTTTGGTGTTCGACTGGGTCCAGGCATGGTGTAAAGGCGGTATAGGTGAGCGTAGAGGTCAGGGTAGAGGCGAGGCGAGGGTGAGGGTGGTAGGTGTGCGTCGTTGGTGGTCTCATTGAAGACTGTTGGGGAGTGCGCTGCCTGGGGCCTATATATAGGGGCCGTGTTGCCGTTCTGTTGGGAAAAATTTCTAGTATTTCTTGTCAGGTGGATGCGGCTGTTTTCGGTTCGACTTTTGTGTTGTCGGTTGGAGTTTTCTGTTGTCGGTTACTTGTCCGGTCAAGTTGGCTCGACTCTTGTGCCACATTGGGTTCCGGGTGTTGTCATACGTCTGCACTCCTGTCAATGTGGTTGGAGTCTGCTGTATGCGGCTGCATGCGGATGAATTCCGCTGTTGTCTGTTGTACTCGTATGACTCATATTTTTGCATAATTTTTAATTTTTTTATGCAAATTTATGCAAATTTATGCACACGACTTCAGCAGACTTCAGCAGACTTTTGCGGTTGTACTCGTGTCCGGCGGCTGTACTCTGGTGTATGCGGCAGTAGTCTTTATGCTACACATGAAACACAATTCGAGCCGATATACACAAGGACTACAGCCGCATACAGAAGACTTGGTACGACTAGCGCCGACTAGAGCAGACTACTCCCCGCATCCACCAGACAAATTTCAAGTCTGCCCCAAATTTCAAAACTGACAAACATTTTCGTCGCGGACCGCGACTTGACACGCATTGCCAGGACTTCACCAGACTACAGACGACTACAGCCGCATGGGTAGGAATAGGTGCCGACTTGGTGCCGCATGCAGCAGAGTCGCTACTCGGCTGCTTTCTGCTGCATTCGGCGCCCGAGTCCTGTATGTGTGAAAGGGGCATTAGGAATAACTTGGTTCGGTTTCCCGACACGTTGACAAATATCACATGAGTTTATCCATGACTGCACATGAGACTTCATCCCCGGCCACCAAAACAATTTCCCCAAAGCCGCCACCGTTTTCTTGGCACCCAAATGTCCTGATAATGGAGAATCATGAGCCAACCTAAGCAAACTTTCCCTGCAGCCCTCTGGCACGACCAGCTGGTCAACTGTACCTGATCCGCCCTCCCAGTTCCTTTTAGGATCTTGATGTCGGTGGTATAAAATTCCATTAAAGAAAAAAAAATCCCCTGCCTTTGCATCCCTATCTTCTTCTAACTCCACAGCCCCATTGGTACACTGCAAAACCTCTGGATCCTCTAATTGCAACTTTCGAATGTCTGTGGGAGCCAACATGTCTAACTGCTTGGTCAACAACTCATGCCCTCCACCAACATCCAACTTAGACATCCGGTTTTCTCGCTGCAGGTAACGGTGCTGTCTCAGAGTCTCTGCCTCCTCCACTACTTTATCAACTGTGTTAGGCACTGGAGTTACAACAGACTCGGTCAAAGGTCCTGCTATTGGGTCTTTTGGGAGAGCCACTGGTTCTAAACTCTTCAAACTTTTCCCAGCCTTCCGCTTGTCCTTAATTCCCTTCCTCCGCTGTTCTGTGGCCTGTGAAATAGGCTGTGATACCTTAAATGCTTGGGAACGAGTTACCACACATGCCATCTGTTGGTGTTGACAACTCACTACCCACTCTTGTTCCTCCCTACTCACGTCGGCCGGCCTCTCGGCAACGACTAAGGGTGGAACGTCTAAAGTAGGCACCGCAAAGTTGTTGCCGAGAAGAAGGTCGACGCCCTCCACTGGCAATTTCTCAACGATCCCAACATCTAAGTCCTTAATCACACCATCAACTTCCAGCTCCACACGAACACACGTGACCAGGTCACGAATGTGACCTGGTCGCATTAATACCCTGAACAACAACCACCCGTGCCGCATTAATTGGTCGCCCCGTGAAATTCTTCAAAAGTGTCTGTGAAGCTCCAGTATCACGCAAAACTTCCACCTTATGCTGGCAACCCGCCCAACTTACCCTACCGGTCCCTCTATGGGCGCAAAAGACATCACGGACAGGGGACGAGCCTTCCTGAGTCTTGTACATAGCCTGTGACCCTGCCGCTGGCAAACTACCCTGGGTAAATCCAGACGACATTTCAGCCACACCTATGCTGCGCACCAAAGACACGGCTGCAGCTGGCGGCTTACTAGGACAAGATTTTGCATAATGCCCCTTCTTTCTACAATGAAAACATTCCACTTCCCCTATCGGTCTCTTCCGATAAGGGGCGGAGTTCTGACCCTTCTGTAATGGGACGGCTGTAGTCTTTGGTTCAGTCCTGGTATCTTGGCTTTTAAACTGAGGTTTATATCTATAGTGATTGTCCTGAGCTCGAGGGTTTGGAGTATCGCGCCCCTTGGGAACTGCATCAACACGCTTTACAGATTCACATCCCCTGATTAGCGACAACCTGAGGTCAGCCATCTCAGCTGCCTCTTGAAGAGTTCTTGGGTTCTTTTCTTTAATATTTAAAGTCATTTCTGCACCAGTACACTTATAAAACTGCTCGAGCAGAAACAGCTCAGTCAACTGTTCTGCCGTCTCAGCTTTCTCAGAACGTGTCCAGTTTTTAAGTGCATCTTTTAAGTCCCGGGCATGTTCAAGAAAGGTCGCCTCCCTAGTCTTTGTAATACCCCGAAACTTCAATCGATATGTTTCCGGTTGCAACTCGTAGCCCGTAGGACAGCTCTCTTCAATTCTGGGTAGTCAATGCAAGACTCTAAAGGCAGTGCATCATAAGCCTTCAGACCCTTACCCGTAAGTCTTGAGGAGACTAGAGCTGCCCACTTCTCTTCAGGCCAATTATGCTCCCTACACTTCTTCTCAAAACGATTACAAAATTCTGTGACTTCAGTTTCACTAAATACCGGCACCAATTTGACTAAGTGGGCTAAGGACTGTTCTCTTACTTGGCCCTCATGGCCCATCCGAGTCCCTGTCGACTCTGCACGAGTCTTATCTAAATCTAATTTAGCACAATATTTCTCTGAGTCGTACCTAAGCTCAGCCTCATGGCTCCTGGTCTCATCCTCCTGCCTCCTGGTCTCATCCTCCTGCCTCCTAACCTCAATCTCATGCCTCCTAGTCTCATTCTCCTGCTTCCTAGCCTCAATCTCCTGCTTCCTAGCCTCAATCTTAGCAAGCTCAAGTCTAAATACCATATCTGGAGACAGGCAGGAAGAGGGAGCTGCCACTACTGAAGGAGGGGGGGCAAAAACTGGGGAACCACCACGTGCACCACCCGAGGGCACTCCAATCTGCCAATTCTCATCCCTCTGTGGGAGAGTGCTAACCTCCGGTAACTGAGTGGACGGCACTGTAGGAGTCGAGTGAGAGGGGATCTGGGGAGGAACCCCCCCAAACGCCCTCTCCTCCGAAACCCCATGTCGCCCACGCAACATCCAGGAAATCAGCTCCCCCTTGGACATCCCTGCTACATTGGAAATGCCCAAAACCTTGGCTATCAGGTGCAAGCCACAAACATCCACCCCAGTCAGCCTCTCCTCCGTCACGTGGTACCGCTTACTCACAAAAACTCTAGCATCCTCCTCACTGGTTACTAACGGCACACCTTCAAATGACATCTCTCGCTCATCGTCAGTGCTAATGCATGACATACTGAAGTCCACAAAAAAATTCTTGAGACAAAAGTGTTAAACTTCCTATGCAAGCACTAATTACTAAATTAACTGGAGTCTCTTAAATGCTTTACTAATTGCCATACAAAAAAAATATTCTTCAATATGCACGCTAAAATACAAACAAATAAATGTTGTACAACTCTGCAAAAATTTATACTGTTCACAAAATCCTAAGCAAGGTCGCCATTTGTTACGAACTGGCACTTGGGTACACAAGGGCTCTCAATCAGGACTCGAATACGGCTCGCTGCCACAACGGAAACACACGATCCCAACCCCTGAGTACTGCCAGCCGAACAAAAAAACACCAATACCCTCCAGAGTTCAATCTGCTATAACGGGGTATACAAGAACTCGGTACTAGTGTTCAACAACAGACTAATAAAGAGACAGGAATTATCTAGTCTGGTCAACAATCAAACAATGAAGTAAGAAACAACAACACCAAAGAATAGTGTTGGCCGAAGCCAAAGTAATCCACCCTTGACTATGAACTTAAGAAGTCCTCCACCCTCTACTTCAGATCGGCACTATTACGTTACGTTAATTAATAGTCCTTAAGCATCGAGCAAGGAATCTGAAAAAAGTTAGATGCTTCTCGGATGCTCGTAAGAAGTACGTATCGGATTTTGAACAGTAATTCAATAAGCAAAAACACTGGCAATTAAATACTATTAAAGGCTTAAATTGGCATAAGAATAATTAAAAGAATATGCAATAGTAAATGGCAAACATTAAAAGGAAGTACTCCGCAAATGCAACAGCAATAGCCTACTCGGATTGTGCTCGTGGGCCACTAATCACTAAAGTAGCCAAGCTTGCAACACATGAAATCAATAGTGCATAAACAATATCATACATAAGGAAAGCTTCAATACTATTCTGTATCTACTAATCGAGTAAAGTCTAGCTGGGGTACTGTGGGCAAAAGGTAGCAGTGACTGAGCAAAAACGGCTTGTAGCCTAGCGAAGTCCTCACGACTGTTTAAAGTATTACATTAAAACTAACAAGTGCACTTTGAGAAATCCAGATCCCTTGTATCTGGTTTTCTCCCGGCTCCTTGACAAAGTAAAAACAAACTGTTAATAAAATACAGGGTGGTTAGGCTCTTGCCCTCACGCACTGTAAATTATTAACTCAACACAGTCAGCCGCGAAGACAACCTAGGCTTCACTGAACCGAAACGAGTATGCAGGTTTATCGCTTAACCACTGCATCAAACAACAACTCGTAACACAGAAAAGCCTTACCCCAGTCTAGCATTACCTAGACTAGCAGAAAACAGGAATAATAATAATAACACACAGGGAAATGCATATACAAGTGCAACAAACATAAATCAATCCTATTCTAAGTCAACCCTTCCAAAATAGGCTATCTAATAGGCAAGTATCTCGTGAGAACTCAAGCGATAATACGTTGGCTGACTAGCTCTGTACCAACGGGACCATGGAAGTTAAACAGGGGAGGGAAAAGAGGAGATAAGAATGTAAGGTAGTAGAGAAAGTTCCCATCAGTCAGAAGAATATATATAGTTAGCAAGGGAAATGAGAAGTCGCTCTGCCTATTGAGTTCTGATGAAAAAATGGCTAGACTTCCCTTTTATACCCGGCCCTCTAGTGAGCCCAACGTGAACTACTAAGGACCGCCCACTGACAACCATTACGTAATTTCTCTCTCCTCAGGGATACACAAAGGCTCCCCTAGCACTGAGGGAGGGAGGAATGCGAGTGAGTTAGGCCTACCTCCTGCCTGGCGTACCCAATGACACCTAACTGTGGCTGTTTCTCTTCCCATCATTACAAATATGTTTTACACACAATACTTATAACTAATTATATAAAATAGAACTCGTTGACTCAGATGAAAACAAAATACATATTCATAATACTTATAGTACAACGGCTCACACGAACTAAGTTAGGAAATTCTACATAGACTACAGCCAAAGTTCCTGCCCTGACGATCCTAGCGAGAGTGGGGCATGCTAGGCGTTCTGTACAGCATGCTTACACGTGGACATGCATCACAGTGTTCCTTTTCACACTTGCCAGCACATCTACCTCCACACCACACCTCCTTCTTACTTCCTCATTCGTCTGTCTATCCCTCCTTGTAACTCCGCATGCACTTCTCAAATAACTCATTTCCACCCCTCTCACTCTTGGTCTGAATCTCTTCTCCAACGTCCATGCTTCGCTTCCGTAAGTCAGTGTCGGGATTACCACATTGTCATGCAAGGACTTCTTCACTTCCATACTGACTACCCAATTTCTTGTTACTGCTTTCAGCATTCCTAAAACCCTCTTCCCCTGTTGCACCCTCTCCCGCACTTCTTCATCCATAGTCCCACCTTTACTCAACACACTGCCCAGATACTTAAATGAGCTGACAATCTCCATACTCTGACCGTTCAACTTCACCTCACACCCTGTGGCTTCACCCCTTTCGAAGACCATAACCTTGCTCTTCCCTGCATTTACCTTCAGATTCCGTTTTTCGCACACTGTTCCAAACACATTTACCAGACCCTGCAACTCCCATTCATTATTGCTCATCAGAACTGTGTCATCCGCAAACAGCAGTACAGGTAGCTTCCACTCATTTCCCTCCCTTATCAGCGATACACCAACATCCACTGCTCTTCATTGTATTTCTTTCATGACTCCATCCATATATACAGTAAACAACCACAGGGATGTCACACACCCCTGTTTCAACCCAACATTCAGGTCAAAGAACTCGCTCTGCTCATCTTCCACACGTACTGCTGCCTTTGCACCCTCTTACATGCTCTTCATTGCTTTCAGCAACTTGCCATCTACTCCGTATATTCTAAGTACTTTCAACATACCTTCTCTATCCACTCTGTCATAGGCATTCTCCAAGTCCATAAAGGCAACATACACCTTTAGTTGCTTCTCCAGATATTTCTCCACAACACAATTCATGGTAAAAATCGGATCTACACATCCTCTTCCCTTCCTAAAGCCGCCCTGCTCTTCACCTATCCATTTCTCAGTTCTCACTTTCACTCTCTCAATCACTACCCTTCTGTACACCTTCCCTACTACGCTTAGAAATCATATTCCTCGGTGGTTACCACACACTCCTCTTTCCCCTTTACCCTTATATAGGCGCTAGATATAATGACGATACAAAAATATTTCAACAAGGAAAATATGCATACAGGAATTTAGATATAAGACAAGATAATAAATGATAGAAACAATATATGGAACTAAGAAAATGATGCCCAAAACAGATCAGCATATACATAATTATAAACAAAGACAGATACAGTAGACGGAGCAGGCAGGAGACATGTAATACAAAAGCAGCAACATAACTCTACACTTGAACCATAACTCCTGGACTTTTGGCCGTTACAATTAATCTAAAGAGCGAGGGATTATACCCAGCTGCTCAGAGGTGGGGTTGTGATGGTGTGGTGAGGTCATGGTGTTGTGATGATAGTTATGTGGTGGTGTGGTGTGGTGACTGTGGTGAGGGCTCTGATTTGTTGGTACAGTTCCCTGCACAACCGCCCTACACAGGATCATCAAACTTTGGTGATATCGAGCAGTTCTGGGTTTGATATTGCTTCCAGATATTGTATAATCTAATGGAGCTAATGGTGTTGGTATTGTGTAGTCAAATATATAAATGTCCACACAATGATACATAGTTACATACATACAGTACATACATACATACATAACATTTTAAGACTGAGTGCTCCACACATACGTGCAGTTTCAGTCTCTTGTCCTAATGGAGGCATTCCAGGCAACCCTGTTAAGGGCTGCTTCACTTGTCAAGTTTTGGGATTTGAGATTGGCACATATAGTCCGATCCCAAGTCTTCCTCGGTCCACCCCTTGGTGCAGCTCCCTCCACAATCACAGACCTGCATCTTTTCACCCAATTTTGTTCATCCATTCTCTCCACATGTCCATACCACCCCAGTCTACTTATACGCATCTCCTCGCTAGTACTCTTTATACCTAAACGTCTCCTCAGCTCATAATTTGTTATTCTATCCTACAGCCTGGCCCCACACATCCATCTCACCATTCTCATCTCATTACGTTCCATTCTGTTGATATCCTCTACTTTAACGGCCCATGTTACTGAGGCATACGTCATTGCACTTCTAACACATGAGGCATACACCTTTCTCTTCAGGGGGAGAGGCATTCTTCTCATGGTCAGAATTGGCAGCAGTTCTCTGAACTTCCCCCGGTCACATCTAATTCTAGTGACAGTGGCAGCCTCGGCCCCACCACCGGCAGAGGTGGTATCTCCTAGGTAACAAAACTTGTCCACCAGCTCCAATGACTCATTTCCAAAATTCACAGCCACAGGATCATCATTTAACACAAGCTCGCCTTTGCACACTACACACTCAAATTTCTCGATCTCTGACTTATCCTTCTGTAGGGGTCCGTTTATTCTACTTCAGCGCTTACTCCCATGGTGCACCCAACATCGACAGATGCTACATCGAATCGAGTTAGCGCCCACACCTTTTCCACACACGGCACATGGGTATGCACCGCTCTTTTCCTCATTGTCTCGTCTCAATCTACAATGCATAACCTTTGTTTTTTTAATATTGACTCTTAAACCCTGGCTCGCCATGCCCTCTCTCCACCTTCTGAATTTGGCCTTAGCATCTTGCACATTGTCAGCTATTAGGACTAAATCATCTGCATAAAACAGTTCCCACGGGAGTCCGGATCTAAAGACTCTAGACAGTGCCTCCAGGACCATAAAAAACAGGAGGGGGCTTAACACTGAACCCTGATGAACTCCAACACGGACTGTGAACTCCTCACTCAGTACACCTTTCACCCTCACCGCAGTTCGCAAATCCTCATTCATCTTCATTATCACACGCACCAGCCACTTTTTCACACCAAATTTCCTAATAGCCCACTGCACAACATCTCTAGGCACCCTGTCAAAGGCCTTCTCCAGATCTACAAACACAAAGTAAATATCCCTGCCTTTTGGTAAGTATCTTTCCTGTATCTGCCTGACTATAAAGATAGCATTGGTTGTACCACGTCCTGGCATAAAACCAAACTGCATATTATCAATGAAGATGCTTTGCCTGATCAAACCCTCAAAGACTCTCTCACAGACCTTCATGATTTGGTCAAGCATTTTCAGGCCCCCATAATTACCTCTATCCAGCGCATCCCCTTTTCCTTTGTATTGTTACGACTGGGGTTCAAATATATCAGGGCTCTTATTCATTGGACTAGTAATGGCATAAATGTTACAACGGAAAGTGCTAGCTCCAACCTCTGATGTATCTTCCCAGTGAACAAAGAACACAAATACTCTACAGAGTTCTATATGCAATAATAGGCTATCAAACTCTCAATAAATGTGCGTCTGCTCTAGGCTTAATGTTATGTGAAAACAGCCTATTACTACCTATAACCGAAGGTGCTTGGTTATGGTATGCAAAGTAAGGTGGTAAGGGAAGTTACAGCTTACGTTACTTTAATCAATAAATGTCAGGCACTCCTGCATGAAAGAAAGTGCACTAAAGTCCTTCAACACTAACAAGGAATCTTCTTTAAATGTTAGATGCTATAAAGATGCTTGTATCGGAAATGGAACCCAAAAAGGCAGGCAGCGGAACAATGCTCGTGCAGGCTATGCACACAAAAAGGCAGAATATATAATGCCATCGGAGCCAAGAATATCCTAAACACTACAACACTAATAATAATCGCCACGACAATACAGTATTCCTATCAACAAAAAGAGCCTAAGTCGTTTGTGTCTCAATACATCAAACTAGGCTGCGAAATGCTTGTGTAATCATAAATGGGCATGCATAAAAACAGTAATTAGGTTAATATACTTAATGTCTACTGTGACTGATAAAGTCTAGCTAGAGTCAATGATACGAGATACTGGTGCGCATGGCATGCTGCATAGCCTAGTGCAAATCTCAAGTCTGTGTGTTAAATATTACGTTATAATGAAGGGTAGCTCTCTTGAGAAACCTTAATACCGAAGTATTAGTATTGTATTGGGATGGATTAGGTCATGGCTAATTGGTAGGAAGCAGAGAGTCAGCATAAATGGTACAAAGTCAGAATGGGGAGCAGTCAAAAGTGGTGTCCCCCAGGGATCTGTATTAGGTCCTCTGTTGTTTGTTATATACATAAATGACCTTGATTTAGGTATAACTAGTAGGATAAGTAAATTTGCAGACGATACCAAAATGGGGAGAACAATTGATTCAGATAGAGATATAGAGTGCCTCCAAAGGGATCTAGATACCTTACACGAATGGTCAGTAAATTGGCAGATGAAGTTTAACATTGACAAATGCAAGGTATTAAAGATAGGGAAGATGCATACAAATGTTAAATATAAACTAGCTAATGTGGAATTAGAAAACTCGAATTGTGAGAAAGATCTAGGTGTGTTTGTTAGCAATGATTTGAAGCCTAGACAACAGTGTATAAGCGTTCGAAACAAGGCAAACAGGATTCTCGGGTTCATCTCAAGGAGTGTGAGTAACAGAACTGCTGATGTTATCTTAAAACTTTACTTGTCATTAGTGAGACCCCATATGGATTATGCTGTTCAATTTTGGTGTCCTTATTACAGAATGGACATAGATTCATTGGAGAGAGTACAACGTAGAATGACAAAAATGATCCATAATATTAGAAATCTTCCGTATAAAGAAAGGTTGAAGAAATTAGGCTTACATTCGTTGGAGAGACGCAGAGTTAGAGGGGATATGATAGAGGTGTTCAAGTGGGTTAGTGGGATTAACAAAGGGGACATGACAAATGTACTAAAGCTCAGTGATAGCGAAAGAACTCGTACCAATGGTTTCAAATTAGATAAATTTCGTTTTAGAAAAGATATAGGCAAATATTGGTTTGGTAACAGAGTTGTAGATGGGTGGAATGGACTACCAGGTGCTATAGTGGGATTAAAAACGATAGGGAGCTTTAAGATAAAATTGGATAAGCATATGGACGAGAAGGGTTGGGTGTGAAGGAGGATCAGCAGGGTTGGGCCAATCAGCGCTCTGCAGACCCCCGTAATCCTGCGTTAATCTCTAACCGTTTTGGTAAGATGATCCTCAGGGTATTAGAGTGTTGAGCCTATAATTGGGCTTTGTAATTGGGGTTGTGTGGGACAGGGATCTGCCTTGCTTAGGCCAATCGGCCTTCTGCAGACTCCCATTTTCTTATGTTCTTATGTTCTTATGTATTAAGCGTTCTCCTGGCGTACCTCAAAGACAAACAATCGAGACTAGAACAGTGCAGGGTATAGGCAAACAACCCTCATTCGTGCATGCTCTACTCTCAATGGCACACAGACTAGAATTTACTCAATCAACTCCAGTTCTCAGGTATGTCGTGCCGCTTTTTACTGAAGCCAGCACTCATAGGAAACAATACCTATAATATCAGACTCCTAGTCTAGCATTATCTAATCCAGCAGAACACTAATAACTAAAGGAAGCAGTACTTAAACAATATAAATGCCAACCAATGCTTCGTGATCCACTTATCTTAACAACTAACATACATAGGCTATATCAGACCTTAACACACAATACAACTGGCCAGCATGAAGCTGATTTTGCAGAGTTAACCAGAGGGGGTATAATATTAATAAAAGGTGGTGAAAGATATGGAAAATGAGAGAGATAGGCAGAGGAAAAGATTCTCAGGTACGGAGCGGGGATAGATAGCAAAGGAAAAAAGATGGGTGTGTTCTAGAAACCAGATCTGAGGGAGAGAGTGGCGAGGAACTGTATATAATATATACAGTTCCTGTGGAGGAGGAATATATATATACCTCCATTATACTCGCACTAGCTCGAGCCGCGTGGGAAAAAGGCGGTTACAAGTCGACTAACCACTAACAAAGCTTGCAGCATGGTAAGGACCTCCCTCCACCAACCCCCGCGAGGCAGCCAGCCGTGACGTCATCGAGCGGGACAAAAAACACTGCGCGCCCCCTCTCACTCTGTTCTACTCCCTCTCTCTCTCCCAGATCCTATCATTACTAGTTAATGATAAAACATATACTTTACAATTAAACATATAAAGCCTTGACATGGGCGAAAACAAAGAGCCTTTCTGGACTGCCCATGACACAAGCTTTCATATGAAATAAAGTACACTCTAATACATAAACTGTAGCCCCATCCACTGCCCTGGCGATCCTAGTGAGTCACTGTAGGACAAGCCATGCGGTTCTAACGGAGTGGTCAACGTCACCCCCCCCCCCCAAGATTTTTCTCAGAGGCCCCAAGGCTCACAAAAATCTGATGGTTAGAACCCATGCTATATCTCCACTTCCCCTCACCCAGCGGCAGTAAAATATCTGGCACAGTTCTTCAACAAAACATTTTTTTTAAATTATAACCCTCCCAACACAATAGGTTAAATTATATGTAGTTATGCTCCTCAAGAGCGAGCTTCTCTAGCCCAGCATTCTGAGAGGAGTGCAACTCAGAATTACTGCTATAACATACTGAAAAAAATTCAACTATCAAAGAATGTTTTTTTTTTTTTTTTTTTTTTTTTTTTTATGTTTTTAATTTGTTTATTTCGGCTGCACTATAGGGGCAAGCCTAGTTTTTTCTTCTATACCAAACGCTCAACTCCTGCTTTACGACCCAATACGCTGGGCTACAACCGCGAGCCAACAAGCACCAAGCGCAAAATACTATTCAAACTAAAGCAGGAGGCTACCCGTGTGTCAATCTACCCAGGATCATCTACCCTCGAAAGACAATCTGTAATCACGTTGTCACAACCGGCAATATGGCGTATGTCCAGGTTATATTCCTGTAACATTAGCGACCACCTGATCAGCCTCATATTCCGATTGTGAAACTGGTTCAAAAACTTGAGAGGGTGATGATCTGTGTAAATTACAACGACTGGACCATAGGCTGGAACATAGACCTCGAAATGCCTCAGTGCAAGTACAATTGCCAGCAGCTCTTTCTCGACAACAGAGTAGTTCTTTTGGGCTGAATTGAACTTCTTCGAGTAGAAACTAACAGGATGTTCCAGCCCATCATCGTCCTTTGGCATAAGGACGGCACCAGCCCCCACACCACTAGCATCCGTTGCTAGTTGAAAAGGTAGGCTAAAGTCAGGGGCCCTGAGGATCGGGTGAGTGCACAACAGGTGTTTTACTACGCTAAACGCCTTCTCACACTCAGGCGCCCATTTGAATTTCTTATCCTTCGCTAAAAGATCTGTCAGAGGTGCTAGCACGGTAGAGTACCCCTTAATGAAGCGTCTGTAGTATCCGATCATACCTAAGAACCTCATGATCTGCTTCTTGGTGGCCGGCCGGGGAAAGTGATCAATCGCAGCTATCTTGTTCTGTGGGGGGCACACCTGACGCCCACACGAAATCACACTTTGCCAGGTTGACCACCAAGCCAGCCTCACTAAGCCTCTTGAACAGGAGTTCTACGTGCTCACAATGACTCGTAAAGCTGTTGTCATAGATAATAACATCGTCGAGGTATACTGTGCAATTAGGAATGTCTCTCGTTATATCATTCATCAAACTCTGAAAGGTAGCGGGTGCGTTCTTTAGACCATAAGGCATAACGTTACAGCGGTAGGTAGCACCATCCACCATAAAACCACATACCTCTTTCTTGGTTGCAGCGTGACGGGAGATGTCCACTTCACCACCCCCTTCTCAATCAGCCCCTTTGTTAACATATACTCCAACTCCGCCCGGAGGGCCGGCAGTTTAATAGGGGGCACCCTATAGGGAACTGACTTGAAAGGTGGGTGGTCTCCCACGTCCACGTCGTGCACCTCTAGGGTAGTGAGGCCTGGGTGCTCCGCGAAAACAGAGGGGTATGAACCGAACAGGTGCTCCACAGCCACCCGCTGATGCTCAGGTAAGTGTTGCAACGCTTCCTGAGCCGCCTGGTTCGTGTTCCCCGCCCACTGGTTCGCAGAGACATGATGATCCCAGTTATCCTCCACCTGAGCTTGACTGTCCCGTTCTCCTTCTCCACCTTGACTGCTAAACGTCATCACAGGCACAGTGAGAGGCTCAGGGGGGTGCCTCACATACTCCTTCATAAGATTAACGTGATATAACTGATTGTGCTTACGTCTGTCTGGAGTGGCTACCAAGTAATCCAGGTCCGATAGCTTCTCAACCACCCTATAAGGACCAGTGTACTTCGCGGATAAGGGGTGACCTACAAGGGGCAGTAGAATCAACACCTCCTGTCCCACGTGAAACTCCCTGAGTTTAACCTTGAGGTCGTACCTGTCCTTCATGAGGGCCTGAGAGCTAGTCAAATTACGGCCAGCCAACTCCAGACTGCGCAACATCCGTTCCCGACTGTCGAGGACATACTTGAGCATAGAACAAGGTTTTTCTGCACCCTCCCATATTTCTTTAACCATATGGAGAGGCCCTTTGACACGGTGTCCAAAGACGAGCTCATTAGGGCTGAATCCCAAACTTTCCCCAGGTACCTCCCGTGCAGCAAACAAAACATATGGCAGGCCAAGATCCCAATCTTTCCCATTCTCAAAGCAATAACAACGAAGCATAGATTTTAAGGTTGAGTGCCATCGCTCTAACACACCCTGGCTCTCCGGATGATACGCAGATGACACAACCGTAACAATTCCATGCTGCTGCATAGTTTGAACAAAGAGGTTAGAAGTGAAGTTGGATCCTTGGTCTGACTGAATCTCCTGCGGGTAACCATACCGGGAAAAATACACTAGCAAGTTTCGGACCACCGTCTTCGCTGACCCATTTCTCATAGGGTAAGCGTCAGGGTACCTTGTTGCTACATCCATGATGGTCAGGAGAAACTTGTTTCCGGCACTTGTAGGGGGAAGGGGACCAACCATATCCACTATAACCTTACTAAAGGGAGGCCCACTGACAGGAATGGGGTGTAACGGCGCCTTAGGAATGCTCTGATTCGGTTTGCCAACCTTCTGACACACATCACACATTGCCACCCATGATATAACTTGTGCTCTCAGACCAGGCCACCAAAATAATTTCCCCAAGGCTGCAACCGTCTTACGGACACCCAGATGTCCCGCCAGTGGTACATCATGGGCCAACCTAAGTAGGCTTTCCCTGCAAACCCTTGGCACGACCAGCTGGTCTACCTCCCCTGACCCCCCCTCCCAATTCCTCTGCGGATCTTGGAATCGCCGGTATAATATGCCATCTATGAAAAAAAAATCTCCCGACTGTGCATCACTGTCCTCCTCCAACTCGACAGCACCGGTACCACATTCAAGAACCTCCGGGTCTTCCAATTGCAACTTACGAATGTCCGAAGGAGCAAGCCTATCCAAGTGCTTGCGAAACAACTCATGCCCCCCTCCTACATTAAATTTGGCCTCCCGTTGCTCTCTCTCTGCGTACCGTTGCTGCCTCATCGTCTGTTTAGGCCCATCCACTGCCTTCTCAGGAACAGTTAATGGGTCTTCTCTAGACTCGAAAATTGGTCCTAATAATGAGTCCCCGAGAATGTCCGCTGATACTGAACTCTCAACCGCATCAACTTTCAACCCCTTCTCGGTACCCTTCCTCCGCTGATCTAAAGACTGTTGACCAGAATGTGACCCCCTGGATGCAAGGGAACGGGTGACAACACATGCCATAGGTTGCCCCCGACACTTCTCAACCCACTCCTGCTTCTCCCTACTCACGTCGGCCGGCTTCTCGGCAACGACCAAGGGTGGAGCCTCAGAGGTAGGCCCCGCAAAGTCGTTGCCGAGAAGGAGGTCGACGCCCCCAACAGGTAGCTTCTCTACAATTCCTACATCCAGGTCACGAGTCACACCATCAACCTCCATCTTCATTCTTACAAGCGGGTATGACCTTGTTGCATTAACTCCCTGAACCACAACCACCCGCGCCGTATTTACAGGTTTACCAGTGAAATTTCTCAACAGTGTTTGCGATGCCCCAGTGTCACGCAAAATTCTCACCTCATGTCTTCTACCCCCCCACTCCACACAACCGAGTCCCCTGTGGTCACTAAAGGCATCACGGACAGGGAATAAGCCTTCCGGATCCTTCTGCACTGGCAGTGTATTTACCTCGGAAGAATTGCCTCTAACAAGCTCCGATGTCCTCTTGAACACTCCAATGCCGTGAGCAAAAGACACGGATGCCGGAGGAGGTCGACTAGGGCACTCATTTGGTTTATGACCCTCCTTGTGGCACTTAAAACACATAAATTTCGGTTTCGGCTTATACTGTGATGTAACAGGCCCCTGACTTTTCTTATACGGCGTGGTGTTAGGTTTGAATTCAGTTTTAGTTTCATTGCTCTTTTGTTTAAATGTGTCGTTGCTACGGGGAGGGGGAGGATAACGGTCCCTAGCACTTGCATCGTACTTCTGTGAGGACCCGCAACCCCGAATCAACGACAGCCGTAGATCAGCCATTTCTGCTGCTTCTACTAGAGTTCTTGGGTTTTTCTCCTTTAAGTTCAAAGTTAGATCACCGCCCGTGCTCTTAAAGAACTGCTCCAACATCATTAACTGCTTAATTTCATCAAATGTTGTGACCTTCTCCGATCGGAGCCAGTTCCCCATAGCATCGGACAAGTCCCGGGCGTGTTCCAAAAAGGTGCTATCTCTTCCCTTAGTTACACCCCGGAACTTCAAACGGTACGTTTCTGGTTTCAGTTCGTAAGCCCTCAGGACAGCCTCCTTGAGATCCTCGTACACAATACATAACTCCAAAGGTAACGCATCGTAGGCTTTAAGACCCTTGCCTATTAATCTAGAGGATACAAGTGCTGCCCATTTATTCTCTGGCCACTGGTGTTCCTGGCACTTCTTCTCAAAGCGTGTGAAAAATTCTGTTACACCACTCTCATCAAACACCGGAACCAGTTTCAATAAGTGCGAGAGAGATTGATCATGAGCACGGTTACCAGCCCCAAGTCGCTGTCCCGTTGTCTCTACTCGCGACTTCTCTACATCCCTGTCAGCACAGTACTTAGTCGACTCAGCTTGGATTTTTGCTAGCTCTATTTGCTGCTGAAGCTCACCTGCCCTTTGTTGCTGGTGACTTTTTCTCTCTTCTATCTTGGCTAATTCTATTTGCTGCCCGGTCACACTGCCCTTCGCGGTCGCATCGCGGACGTCTCACGGCGAAAAATGTGTGAACGTGAAGCAAGCGCTGTTGGACGCATATAAGTCGTGAAAGGACGCGATACAGCCGCACCCACACGGGCTAGAAAAATCACACGCGGTCTCATTTGAGCTGCTCAAAACTTGAGACCGCGGGTGGCCACGGGGGGCACACGTGGTACACACGTGATAAAGACGTGGTAAAGACGCGTAAAGACGTGGTAAAGACGTGCTACGGCCGCGGTAAGTACGTGGTTACACGCGATAGGACGCGAACCTTTAGCGGGTAATCGCGGTTTAATGACGGTCATAGCACGGTTGTACCGCATCTGTTCCACGTGTTTTCACGTGCATTTGCGTGTGTAGCGCGTGTACTCTGGGACCTATATATTTGGCTCGATTTGCCAAGCATTCATCACTCCTGGTTCTGACGTGATGGGGTGAACATGGACCGTATTGACCTCGTCTGCATGCTGATGCAACAGCATATGAACCAGCTGGTACATGTCCATCAGTACCTCGTTGATAGACGAAGACGAAGACGGCTGAGGAGGAGGGCGGTCCGGAACATATGGGTGCGTGACTGGATACGCAGGAGACCTGAGCTTGGCCTGTATGATCGTCTCATGGTGGAGCTCCGTAATGAAGATCCAAGGGCCTTCCACAATTTCATGAGAATGCCACCTGCCATGTTCGATGAAGTTGTGCAGAGACTGACACCAGCCCTTACCAAGACGACCACCAACTGCCGAGCACCCCTTGATCCAGGCCTGAAGGTTGCCCTCACCCTGAGGCACCTTGCCTCTGGCGCCAAGTACCGTGAGATGCAGTATGGCTGGAGGGTGCCTCACAACACCATCAGTATAGTGGTGCGCGAGGTGTGTGAGGCCATCGTCGACGAGTACCGTGAGGAGCTGCTCAAGCCACCACAGACCGCTGCAGATTGGCGTCAGATCACCGGTAATTGGATGAATAGGTGGAACTTTCCACATGTCATCGGTGCAATAGACGGCAAGCACATTGCCTGTAAAGCTCCTGCCAACACTGGTTCCGACTACTACAACTACAAGGGATTCTTTAGTGTCATCCTCCTGGCAGTCGTCACATTTGACTACAAGTTCCTCTGGATAGACGTCAGCGGCAAGGGTTCAACGTCTGATGCCCACATTTACAATGCAAGTGCTTTGAGAGAGGCTCTCCAGAGGAACGACATTATTGGATTCCCACAGCCTGATCCTCTCCCAGGTGACACTGAGGATGTCCCTTATTTTCTGGTGGGAGATGATGCTTTCGCACTCCGGACCTACATGATGAAGCCGTACGGTAACAGGGACATGACCAGGAAGCAGAGGATCTTCAACTATAGACTCTCGCGAGCCAGAAGGGTGGTGGAGAATTCGTTTGGCATACTTGCGAATCGCTTTCAAGTTCTCCTGACGACCATGTTGCATGAAGCTGACACTCTGAGGCTCCTGGTCAAGGCATGTGTACTCCTCCACAACCTTATGAGGTTGCGTTACCCGGTGATGCAGAACCGACTGGTGGATGTGGAGCGTCCAAATGGAGACCTGGTGCCTGGTGCCTGGCGTGCCGGCAGGAACCTTGAGGACACGACACCCAACCAATTACCAGGGAACAACAGAGACTTCAGGAAAGCCAAGGCTCAGAGGAACCTCATCATGGAATGGTGCAACTCACCTGCTGGAAGGGTTCCATGGCAGGATAACATGCTCCTACCCCGTTTCTAGTTATTGTGCAGGCTACTGGTGGATACCTTTTAAGTTATTGTAAAAACCCAATTTATTTGACTGAACATATAGCTGTTCTACCATAATATTGTGTTACATAATAAATATTTAATAGCCGCCTCACTTGTTGTTTTCTTGAGTCCTATTTTCGCTCAGGCTTTATTATTATAATATTATTGTTATTATTTATTTCCTTATTATTATTATTATTGTGAGTATTTATTATTAAGATATTATTATTATTACTATAGAAAACCTATGAAAAACAGTCAAGTTAAGGGAATGGAAACAAGCATATGGAAAATTATACAGTTATTTATTAAGAAAATAAAATAAATAATACATATTTCACAAATAATAGAAATAATACTAATACTAAATAAAAATAAATAATAATATAAATAATACAAAATAATACAAATAATACATATAAACATGGGAATATTATACAAAAAGAAATTAAAGATGCATATGGGTTCATAGAGAACCTGGGCCACCGGAGGTGTCGTCAGGCCGTCTTGTAGAAGGGCCTGGGGCTACATTCCAGTCCTCCGCAATGCTGGAGGCCAGAATCCTACCGACAGATTCTGCCGAGTCCCTAGACCGGACAGGTGTCGTGAGTGGCTGGAGTGGCTGGAGGGACTGGGACTGCTGGCCACCACCCACACCATACTGCCAGTTGCTGGGACTGGGACTCGCTAATCCCGGCAGCTGATAATACTGCGGCTGGCTGTAGGTGGGTGGTGTGAAGGCGGACTGTTGTGAGGTGGAGGCGCTGGCTTGTGGTGCTGTTGAGGGGCCCGGTCCAGCCCCCGATGTAGAGGGCCCCATGTGTCGCTGACGCAAAGTGTCCGCTATTATGTCGTGCAGCACCTGGTACTCCTCGTCAGGGACAGTGCGCAGGATGTCGGACACATAGCGTATAAAGGCCTCCCTACGTGTCTGGGGCTGAGGCCTCTCCTGCAGCAGCCTCTCCAGCAGTGCCTGGTTGGTCTTCATGGTGGATCGGAGGTCCAGCATCCAGCCCTCCTCTTGGCTCTCATAGCCTGCAGTCCTCCTATTGCGGCGGCTTGTTGAGGCCTGCTCCGTCCCTGCCACCTCCATGTCCTCCAAGATGTTGGCATCCCCGGAGTCATGTGACTCCTGTGCCTGGGAGGTCGGGGCGGCAGCAGCAGGTGCAGCAGAGGAGGCGGAACCGGTGGAAGATGGGGAACGGGGCAGGCTGACTAGGGTGTCCGGGACATCAGTGGGCATGGAACCTGAAACAAGTTAAACATTTGTTTAATATAATGGCATAGACAAATACATATTTATATATTTCTGGGAATATAATTTACACCTTTACTTTGTGAATACAGTGATATGATGTTTAATAAACTTTGGTCATGATTTTATAAAATAATATTACTGTATTTAACTATATTTGTTTCATTTCCAAGCTTCTCAAATACATATAATGAGATGTACTTACTTTTGTAGAAGGCGATGTTCTTCAACACCCACTTGTCCCTCGCGGTCAACAGCTTGGTTGCCTGGCCACTGGTCCTCTTGGACAGCTTGACGTACCAGTCTTTTACGTTCTTCCACCAGTTCTGTAGGTGTTTCAGACTGACCCCCAGCTCCTTGGCCTTCATCTCCCACGCAGCCTTCTTTCTGTGGTAGTCCTTAGTACTGCGGAGCCACAGGTAGGTGTTGGCCTGAAGCCACTCCACCAGCTCCTGCTCCGTTAGGTCGGGGAGACTCCAGCCTTGTTTCGGAGCACCATCAGCCTTCTTCTTCCCCTTCTTGGGCGCCGGCTGCTGCTGCTGCTCCTCCTCCTCCTCCTCATGTGGGGATTGCCCCGGGGAATGAGAGGCATCAGGCTCCTCCTCCTCCTCCTCATCCTCCTCCTCCTCTGGTGGAATGGTGCTCTCAGCTGTGGTGGTGGCAGGAGATGCAACACCTGAAAAGGCACAAAATTAAAGGTATTTAGAGATAGACAATAATCGGGTATACAATATATACATATACATGCGTTTACAAATGGAAATATGGCACACTAGATAAAATATCATTCTATTGTATTGTTTCTATTCATAGTATGCATTGCACGTTATTCCAAATTAACACTGTACACATAATAATTATAGGTAAATATAGAAATATCTGAAAACCCATAACATAAATTGTACTGACCTTCAAAAGATGTTTCCTCCTCCTGAAGTGCAGCAGGACTGGCCTCCACCTCTGCACTCGCATCTTCGGCTGCCGGCTGCACCTCCACAGGGACACCTGGTGGCCTCTTGCCCTTGTTGGGGGCTTTCCTGGTGGGTAACCTCTTGGGAGCCATCTTGGGAGTCTGGGAGTCTGGGAGTTTCGTCTTGGAGTGTGCACTGTGGTGTCTGGAGCGAGTATGATTTCTACCGCCTGCCCGGGCTCCTTATATACCCGTGGTGGGGGCGTGGTACACACGCGCAGTACCCGTGATAGCCCGCGAAACGGCCGCCCTGCACACGTGGACCAGCCGTGCTGTACACGTGATCACCCGTGGGTCAGGCGTGATGCAGCCGCGGTTACCCGCCGCTGCCTGTCACCACGTGGAGATTTTCCCGCGCTTACCCGCGCTCCAGTCGCGCTTCACCAGCGGTCAGGACGCTGAACAGGCGCCGGCGTCTGTTCAGCGGGCATACCACGGGTAACCACGTGTTAGCCAATTTTTCACATTTTCCACCGCGTGTTACAGCGGCTAAAAATTTTCGGGGAAATTTACTCGCGCTGCAGACGCTAAAGGCAGTGTGACCGGGCCTTAAGTGTGTCTCTCTCTCTCTCTCTCTATATATATATATATATATATATATATATATATATATATATATATATCCAAGTTGATATCGTTATTACAACACAAAACCTTTAATGCTGCAGCGTATAATGCAGGAAATATATTAAACAAGATTGGTGTGTATCCTGTATGTGTGTGTGTGTGTGTGTGTGTCTGTGTGCGTGAGGGAGAGTTATTCACGACCTATTTTTGCCAAATAAAATCAACAAATATCTAGTAGGAGGCAAATCTTGAACACAAGGTGGATTGTGTTTCTAACCCGGAGTCTTGAGAAGCATCAGCTACAGTTCAGTTGTAAGATGAGGGATATTGCCTCTTCAATGACACGTAGCCTTTAACCCCTTCTGTACCGGCGACGTTTTTGTATTTGATTTCAGCTACATTTTGACGATTTTATGAAGCTTAGGAAGGATACATGGTAGGTAAAAGGATTAATTGACATAGTCTGTAGCCAATTAATGAGTAGACGTCCTTCCTAAGCTGTACAAAATCGCTTAACAGTTGCCAGCATATATTGAAAAGTACATCACCGGTGCAGAAGGGGTTAATGTGCTTGTTGTGAACCTGCCTTTTATACTCGCGTCTTATAATTTGTAAACATTTTATGTAATTTGTCTAAGCAGTTTGTACTTTTGTTTTGTCAGTTCCTTTAATTAACAATATGAATACTAGTTTTGTCAGTCGTCCTCACAGTTTACACACTCTTTTCGTTAGTCTCTCCTTAACTTGATCATCTTTTGTTCGTCAATCAATTCGCCCCTTTGCAACTCGTCCACTGCGTACTCGTCCCGTTCAGTCATTGTTGATTAAAATATTTTATTCACCAAGGCCCCTCTTGAAGACTTATACTCGGTTAAGTAAATGATTATTATTATACTCAGCCCTTTCACTTCCACCTCTCTGCTTTTCTTGGCTGGTTCTGGTGGTTTTGGGTTCGAATCAGCTGATGGTGGGGAAGGCTCTTATTATTTTTCCCTGGCTTTTGCCACTAGGTCTGGACGGCTTTTTTCCCTGGTGATCATTAAGTCTCCTGCCTACAGCCTACTACCCCAGGGGTATGTAAATGCCATTGTTACCAATAATATCAGTTTGTTGATTATATAAAAGATAACACAACACAAAAATCTAGGGTAGGTAATTATGTATTTTCACCTTCATTGGCTGTCTCTTCTAAATAAACCAAACATTATATATTTTACTTTCACACATGCCGCTAACTCCATATACAGAGAACAACAAATGCCTCTCCTCCCACCCCTCTCACTCCACTTACGTATATTAACTCTGGCGGTGTTAGGACCAACTTTAAAGTTTGTTTTTACCCCTTGTTGGTGCTGTTGAGACTTAGTGTGTGTATGGGTGTTTGCGTGTGAGAAGGAGAGAGAGAGAGAAAGAAAGCGGGAATGTAACGGTGGAATACGTGAACTTCCACAGATCATTCTAACCCTTTCATTGCAAATTTAAAAATGCTTAGTCTATGTGTGATTAAATATTAATCAGAATTTGTTTGTCATTTATTTTCACATAGGGATTTGAGTGAGTTGTATTTAAACATCATATAATATATGATGTTTAAATGCTTAAACATGCTTAGATGATATTATCATCTAAGCATTAATACAAAATAAGACATTTTAATAAGTGTGTTAATTATT
The DNA here is from genome assembly GCA_037953745.1 of Lithodes maja. Classification (NCBI taxonomy): domain Eukaryota; kingdom Metazoa; phylum Arthropoda; class Malacostraca; order Decapoda; family Lithodidae; genus Lithodes; species Lithodes maja. Next base: position 43,762 of record JBAKBP010019209.1, read on the forward strand.
TGTCTTCATAGGTTCAAAATATACAAATCATATATATAATTTCCTTAAACTAGTTAGGTGAAGAACATATTATGCCATTGTAGAAAGTTAATTACCATATAAATTTAAATTTCTTATTGAAAGTAGTTGCATGCATGGGATGTTGATGGGTTCGATCCTAGCCAAGGCGGACATTTAAGCCACTTTCACACATTCACGATGTTGGTCCCGATGTACCCCGATTTGAATATCGGGACACAACGTGGTGCAATCCCCAACGTGTCGGGGTCGTCGGGGAGCGTCGTGTTACCCGCGGTGCGAGACGTGGCAAATCGGGCTTGGCCATCAAAGGTTTGGATTTGTTCAAAAATTTCGTGGCAAATTGGGCTTGGCCATCAAAGGTTTGGATTTGTTCAAAAATTTCGCACGATGTACTTTTGACGTGGTACCATCGGGTAACGTCGGGTACAACGTGTCGATGACGTGGGTCTGGCGTGTCTGCATCTGGTTTCATCGGCATCGACGTGGCGGCGTCGGGGTATAAATAGTTATATTATATTACAGTAAAAGTCATGTAATCCGAATGGCAGCGGACCGACAGTGCTTCGGATTAGTGGAGTATTCTGACAACACTATAAATACGCACATGATGAATAAATAAAGACCTGATATGGTATACGGTAGGCCTATACCGTATATACCGTATATAATATTCCATAATCAACTTATATCAAACGAGTTAATAAGTTCAAATGACAAATCAGTGTACCGGTATGATTACCGAAACACGTGTGTGTTAATTGTCGAGTGAGTGTGTGTGCGTGTGTGTGTGTTATTGTTCTTGTGTGGCTATATCAACCGCCACTGATACACGGTATGCAATAAATGTTATTATAATTATGCTCTATGGAATTGAATTTCATTTTACCTAATACAGTAGTGTTTATAATAGTAAAAGCCAAAGGAAATACTAAGTGTTATTGATTAATTTAACACAAGGTAGTGTTTGTGTGGGTGGATGGGTTTAGATAGAGGAGATTGTTCCTGTGTTTTCGACGATTCCATCCTTACACAAGCTATGTTTATATCGATCCTTTTGCACAAGATAGGTTTATATCAATACATTTTACCTTCCACAATTAGAGAACATAATTATGATTCATCACGAAGTGTAGCCTACCTGTGGAGATTAAACGCACTGTTATATTATATACTATTATTATGTTCCTTCCAACAACCAACTATACTCCTAAAATCGATTAATGAAATTTACAAACACATGTGGCAGTCCATGGATTCGAATCCAGGATGCTCACACCGAAAATCAACACCTTATGCATTGCAGCACGAAGACAGTTGAGATGTACCGGTAT
>JBAKBP010019210.1:0-45109 GCA_037953745.1 Lithodes maja
CTCAAGGATATATTTAAGTACAGACCCCGGCTTCTCTTCGCCCTCCCAGATCTCTTTCACCATACTTAAAGGTCCTCTCACATTATGGCCAAAGACTAGTTGATTTGGACTGAACCCCAGGCTCTCTCCTGGGACTTCACGTGCAGCGAACAGAACATACGGCAGACCCAAATCCCAATCAGTGTCATGTTCTGCACAGTAACAGCGTAGCATACTCTTCAGGGTCGAGTGCCACCGCTCCAAGACTCCCTGACTCTCGGGATGGTAGGCTGACGACACTACAGAACATATACCGTGCAACTGAAGGGTTTGCTTGAACAATTTGGATGTAAAATTGCTCCCCTGGTCTGACTGCACCTCACGTGGAAATCCATAACGGGAACAGAACAATAATAAGTTTTTAACAACTGCCTTTGCCGAGCCGTTTCTCATGGGGTATGCGTCCGGGTATCTCGTAGCCACATCCATGATTGTCAACAGGAATTTATTGCCACTACTAGTAGGCGGGAAAGGGCCAACCAAATCTACTACAACTTTGCTGAACGGAGGCCCGGTGACAGGTATGGGAAACAAAGGTGCCTTCGGGATTGTCTGGTTAGGCTTCCCCGTTGTCTGGCAGGTCGCACACCCAGCCACCCATGCACAGACATCAGCCTTGACCCCAGGCCACCAGAAAAACCTGCCCAATGCCGCCAATGTTTTTGTTACCCCCAAATGACCCGCCACCGGCACATCATGCGCCAGACACAATAAGGACTCTCTATACTTATTTGGAACAACCACCTGGTCTACTACCCTCGCACCGCCCTCCCACTTCGATTTGGGGTCTAGAAATCTGCGGTACAATATCCTGTTGAGCCTAAAGAAATCTCCCGGCTTCGCATCCCCATCTTCCTCCAACTCTATGGCACCATTGCTATAACGAGCTAGGCTAGCGTCTTGCAGCTGCTGCTCACTAATGTCCCTGGGCGTCAATGCATCAAGATGGTTTTGTAATAAGACATTACCCCGGCTAGTAGGCTCTACTGCCTTAGTGGCTCTCGCTACAGCTCTTGCCTCACGCGAAGTCTTACCCAACTCTGCCTTGTTACACACCATATCTGGGCCAGAGTCAACTCCCGTGTTTATTATAGGTCCAAGTACCGAATCACCGAGAAGTGCAGCAGAATCAATGTCCCTTTTCCTGCCCTTAGCAACCTTCTCCTGATCCTTCCTCCACTGTCCCCGAGGTTGAGTGCTAGGCTGTGCAGGAGCCGCAGAGCGAGATCGGGTTACCACACAGGCCATCTCATCCTGTTGGCACCTCCCAACCCATTCCCGATTCTCACCATCCACGTCGGCCGCCCTCTCGGCAACGACTAAGGGTGGAGTCCCGGAAGTGGGCACCGCAAAGTCGTTGCCGAGAAGAAGGTCGACGCCCTCAACTGGCAAACACTCAACGATCCCTACATCCAGCTCCCTGCACACCTCTCCCACTCTCAACTCCAACCTCACAAGTGGGTATGACCTCGTAGCATTTATACCCTGCACCACAACAACTCTGGCCGCATTTATCGGTTTCCCTGTGAAGTTCCTCAACAAAGTTTGCGAAGCCCCCGTATCCCTCAGCAAGTCAACCCTCCGTAGTTCACTCCCCCAGCTCACAAACCCGTGCCCCCGATGGCTACAGAAAGTGTCCCGGACAGGTGTCGAGCCTTCCGTACGCTTCTTTACCGCGTGTGCCTCAGCTGCTGACAACCTACCCCGGGCAGTTGCTGCAGCCTTCAGAGACACACCGATACTGTGAACCAATGACACCGGCTTAGCAGGAGTGTTACTAGGGCACTCACGTGAATAATGGCCTAGCTTCTGACATTTGTAACATTTCACATCCCCAATGGGCTTCTTCCCTTGTGCGGGCGAAGAAGGGGCCTGACCTTTAGTAAACGGGAGAGGCTTGTGTTTGTAGGTGTTATTAGGTGCAATGCATTTAGTGTGGTTATGTGTGTCATAGGATTTGTTATTATCGAAAACTCTGGTGGGTGGGGTATAGCGCCCCTTCTGCCCTGACTCAGCCCTCTGAGCGGCACCGCAACCACGAATCAATGATAATCTGAGGTCTGCCATCTTGGCAGCCTCCTCTACTGTCTTGGGACATTTTTCCTTAATGTTCAGCGTTAGATCGGTTCCAGTACATTTGTAAAACTGTTCCAGATAGAAAAGTTGCTTAATTTCCTCAGCCGACTCTGCGTGCTCGGACCGAAACCAGTTATTACCTGCATCTGTTAAGTCCCGTGCGTGCTCCATAAAACTGACGTCGCTCTTCTTATTCACGCCACGGAACTTCAATCTATAAGTTTCGGGTTGCAGTTCGTAGGCCCGGAGCACAGCCTCCTTCACCAGTCCATACACTACACTCTCGTCCAGTGACAGTGCATCGTAGGCTTTCAACCCCTTACCCACTAGACGTGATGAAACTAATGCTGCCCATTTAACCTCCGGCCAGTCATACTCACGACACTTCTTTTCGAAACGAGCAAAAAACTCAGTCACTGCTGTCTCATCAAATGCGGGTACTAACTTAATTAAATGCGAAAGTGAGTCTGTAACCCGGTGCCCACCACCGAGATGACGCCCCGTGGTCTCTACTCTAGACTTCTCGACATCCATTTCAGCCTGGTACCTGGTTGCATCCTGATTGGCTTGGATTCTAGCAACCTCTATGCGTTCTATACTAGCCTGTTGTATCTGAGTCTCCTGCAGCTTAATCCGTTCTATACTAGCCTGTTGTATCTGAGTCTCCTGCAGCTTAAACTTAGCTAGTTCTAGCTGAAATAACATCTCAGGAGACAGGCCTGGGGGGGGAGAGCACAAAATGGGGGTTCCACACCGAGACGTGTTTACGGGTAAGCCAGCTTGCCCTTGAGAACCCTCCTGCTGCATCGTGCTAAGACTCGCTGGCTGAGGGCCCAGCTCAGGGGTAGAGTGGAATGGAGGCTTGGAGGGAACCCCCCAAGACCCCACTCCACCCACCGCCCCATCGCCATCACCCAACAAACATGCCACCAAATTCTTCTTGGGCCAACTGTCAGGACAGTCCCGCCCCAAAACCGTGGCTAAACAGCGAAGACCGTAACAATCAATAGCCTGCAGGCGCTGTTCGGTCAAAGGTGTCTGCAAAAATGCCCGGGCATCCCTCTCTCCACTTATAACACTCCCCTCCCTAAACATCTGTTGTACTTGCTGGTTACTAGGCTGTACCGTGTTATCCTCCCCCGTAAATGATGAGTCATTAGACATAGTGCTGGTTATACAATTGCTGTTCATAAAAAAAAAAAAGTGCTTATTACTAATTGCAGTCTCGACTCACAAAATGTTAAAGATGCTTGAATGACTCTACTCTAGACACCCCTAACGAAACAATCTGCAAGTCCACCAATACAATAATGACACAATAAAAATTCCTCCAATATGCAAGAAAATTCTAGCCAGCTCTACTAGGTAGCATAGAATAGTTCTCCAAAAAACATGTGATAGGATACTACTGAATCTTGTGCAAGGTCGCCATTTTGTTACGGCTGGATCGGCAATACATATTCGGGATTCTTGATCGTAGGACAGAAATGGCTTATGTGACAACGACACGCTCGATTCCAGTCCCAAATACTATATGCTCCAGACAACAAAAGCACCAACGCCCTACAGAGTTATCGTCTATGGTAACGAGGTACCTTAACTCGGCGAAAGTGTACAACAGGGGTAGGCTATGAGGCTAAACTCCCTCAGACATTTATAGGTTACGTTATGACTAAAGAAATGCAATACTCAAGAAACTACGTTAATATTAAGCCTCTAATAATGTAGAATAGAAGCAGGCTAAAGGTATGACAGTGAAATGCTAAATGACAAATGTACACGCCTACTTGAAAGCGCGTGCACTAGAATAACTGTCCCCTACTAACATGCACTAGCATGTAGCATACAAGATGTTCATGATCCAGTAGATACCTAATAATACACATGGAAGGAACATAAATAGTAGTCACTTATTATAATAATGAATCTATACTTGGAATAACTAAAAGGTTGCAGGCAACAGTACTGCGCCGGTAGCCTACTACCGCATAGGCTACTTCGCTTCTCTCACTCTGTCTCCCCTCTGAGTCCGTATGCGCCCTACGCAACGGAACTCCGGACACAGCAGCAAAACGACAGTGCAGTTAATTGATACATGAAAGTATTAATAGTGTTGTCTTGTGTGTGAGTAATGTGTATTGTAAAGTGTTATATACATAAACTTAAAGAGAGCTGCAATGCATAGTAAAATAAAGATATCACCCACTCATCATCCCCATGTGTTCTAGCTAGCAGGCCAAGTCACAGGAACAACGAGTCCCAGCACCGAAAGCGAGAACCCAGGAAAAGACTGCAGAGAACACAAGGACAGATAAATTACGTTACTCTACTATACCGGCACTACGAGCGAGCTGTAGTCTCTGGTACTGCACTCGCTCCTGGCTCGGTAGGCAAATCAAGGCTAAGTCCTCGCCCCTCTACAGACAACTCCCGGGCATGGTCGGGCTCTTACACATGGCACTAGTCTAGTCACAAATTGGATGATGAGCTGGGCATATAACTCGTGAACATGTAGAACGTTCACCAACTATCCTCATCAAGAAGATCGCTGTTCACATTAACCCCTTAAATCTAATACATGTAAATATATGCTTGTCCTAAGAGTAATACGAGAGGTGAGTGCTGAAACTCCTTTAGGACCTCAAGGGAAGGTTATGCATTTAAATAGAGAGAAGAATGAAATGAGAGTAATGTCGTCAGAGAGAAAGAGTGCAACCGTGAGAAATTGGGAGAGAGGGCAAGGGATGTTAGAATCTCAAAGGTTCTAGGCAACCTGATCATGGAACACACAGCGAGCCTCCAGGCAATGTGCAGTACGACAACATGGGCAACCCAGGCAGCATAGGCAGGCGGCAATGGACTACCAACCCTGTCGCACCTAGCTATAAGCGCAAGGCTGCCAACCGGTCCATACGTCTGGCAACCACCACTCCGGCAGCGTGGCGCGTTGCTACCCTCTCGCTCTGAAAACTAACTCACTCTCTCTCTCTGAACTCCCATTGTCTTATCTATCAACTTCTCTATTGATACTACATATTAAATGGAAGGTCTCGACATGGCTTAAAACAAAACCCACCACTGGTTAGCACATGACGAGACCTTTGCAGAGATACAAAGAACATAGTTATACGTTGTCACACTCAATATAAGCAGCCAGCACGGTACAGCGGTACAGCGGTACCGCACAGTAGCGGTACAGTGGAGTACCAAGGAGTACAATCAGGTTGCGTTGCCACGCACTGGGTGCGTCACAATACATACATACATTACATACAAACATACATACATACATACATTACATACATACATACATACATTACATACAAACATACATACATACATTACATACAAACATACATACATACATACATACATTACCTACCTACATACATACATACATTACATACAAACATACATACATACATTACATACATACATACATACATACATTACATACAAACATACATACATACATTACATACATTACATACATACATACATTACCTACCTACATACATACATACATTACATACATACATACATACATACATACATACATACATACATTACATACAAACATACATACATACATACATACATACATTACATGCAAACATACATACATACATTACATACAAACATACATACATACATTACATACATACATACATACATTACATACATACATACATACATACATTACATACATACATACATTACATACATACATACATACATACATACATACAGGCTAATACACTTTAAGGGGATATTGGTTATATTTAGGACTATTTATTTGTATATTCATTAATGTTGTAGTTTCCTCGCTAGGCCTTCATCATGCGTAAACAAAACACTCCCTAGACCCCCCTAAAAGATATGTTTGTATATTTTTCGATAGAAAATATCCCGGCCAAAGGCCGATTTCTCTTAAAATTACAGGCTCGCTATCGCTTGTCAGGAAAAAAGTTAACACTTAAATGGCACTAAAGTTCGTTATATTGATATGGAAATGGGATGAAAGGTTTTAAAATCGAAAAACTAATTGGACGAACGTCTTAAAATCTGAAAATATTGAAGAAGAAGGGGGACCAGAACAAAAACCATCTACCCTTAACTGAAACCTTAACTTTAAAGATTGTCTATGATAATTTAGTCTTTATGATATATAACTTATCTGATCTTATAGCTAACTTTTAATATAGTTTAATTTAGTTATTATTTTTTGTGAGTGAAGGAGACAAAAGGCCAAGCTGCCTGTAACAAGTGTCTCCCCCAAAGCTGAAAGCGTGAAAGAGAGCCAATTTCAAGGTACGTTAGAGTCAACATGTCTGGACACATGGCAGAGCTTGAAACAATTTAAGTCATAGAATGAGGGAAAGACAGATAGAGGGAGAGAGTTCCAAAGCTTACTTATTGAGTAAAAGAAAGACTGGGAAAACCGGTTCACTCTTGGGTTAGAGAGTTGAACAGAACTTATACCTGATCATATTGCTAATAATAATAATAAAAACGATTTGTCAACAGTTTGTATTATTAATATTAGCAATATGATCAGGTAAGTTCATATTCTATCTATCTATCTATCTGTGTTGGTGGTGTAATGGTTTAGGTGCTTGTGTTCTGGGTGTGGTGTCCCGAGTTCGAATCCCGGGAGGACCATATGCTTTCATTAGTTTATTCAAGTACATTGGGGTTTGTAATTGATGATTAATGATAAGAACGGGGTGTTACTTATTTATTATCCATCTACTCAGGCACATTCTCCATTTTATTTTATTTTTTTCTTTAGCTGGGGGCGTCCGACTCGAGACAGAAGTTCGTAATTGCTAACCTAAAATAAATGTGTTTTCCCAGATACATGACCCTGGGAGGAAACATGTCTGATATCCTCGTAGAAGATGTGAACATCAACCAGACGGGCTACTAATACAAGATTATGACCGAGTCTGACATTGTGCCTGCTGGACTGAGGGCTGAGGTGCTGTATAAAGGAGAGAGAGAGAGAGAGAGAGAGAGAGAGAGAGCGCGCGCGAAGGAAGGAAGAGAGGAAAGTAATTGAAGGAAGGAAGGATGGATGGAATGAAGTTAGGAAGGATGAATGAATGGAGGAGTGATACAAAGGATGAACGAATGACTTATTTGATGAATGAATGAATGAATGAATGAATGAATGAATGAATGAATGAATTAAATAACTAATTAATTAATTGATGAATGAATTAATGGATTGATTTATGAATGAATGAAAGACTAAATGAATTAATTGGTTAATTAGTAAAAAAAATACATTAATTAATAAATGGATGAATTGATTAATTAATGCATGAATGAATGAATTGATTAATGAATGAATGAATGAATCGATGAATGGATGAATGAATGAAGCAAATAAATGATTGATTGATGAATGAATGAAATAAAGAGGAAATATAAATGAATGAAGCCATTAATGAAAGAATGAACAATGAATACGTGCATTAATTAAGGAATGAATGCAACAACAAATAAAGGAATAAATGAATTAATAAATAAATGTATTAATGTATAATCCCTTTCACCACCATTACGTATTTATCATCATATTCTGGTTACCAGTAGACGATTTTCTTTGGTCTATAATTAATCTACCTATGCGACTCAAATGGGCAAATTGGATCTCAATCAACCCTCTTTGTAACTAGGTCCTTCTTAAACTGCATACAGTCATCTATTTTCAGCCAGAATCAAAGGTAATAAAGGCGTCATGGTTCTGAAGGGGTTAAGGTTTATTTATTCGTCTATTTATTTATTATTTGCTTTAGTTTCCTCCCTAGACCTCCATCAAGCTTATTAAATTATCCTCAAGATCCCCCTTCCAGACAAATTTGTAAATTAATGTTTTCGGTAGAAATATTTCCTCCTCGTTTCCTTCAAAATTACAGGTTCGCTATCGCTCACCAGGCAAAAATCGACACCTAATTGGCACGACAGGTCTTGATATTGATAAAGAAATGGGACAAAAGGTCTTATAATCGACAAACTAGTGGAGCGAACGTCTTATAATCGCAAAACTAATGGGGCTAAACATGAGAGAGAAAGGGGTCCAGAAAAAGCAACTACCTCCCCATCATCTCCCATATTGAATGAATGAATGATTGAAGGAAGGAAGGAAGGAAGGAAGGAAGGAAGACAAGAAGTAAGGAAGGAAGGAAGGAAGGAAGGAAGGAAGGAAGACAAGAAGTAAGGAAGGAAGTAAGGAAGGAAGGAAGAAATAAATAAATATATAAATAAATAAATAAATAAATAAAGAAAGAAAGAATGAAGTATGGAAGAAAGAAGGAAAGAAAGGAAGGAAGGGAGGAAGGAAGGAAGGGAGGAAGGAAAGAAGGAAGGATGGAAAGAATGCAGGAATTATGGAAGAAAGAGAAAAAGGAAGGAAGGAAGGACAGAACTGAAGGAAGTATGGAAGAAAGAAAGGGAGGAAGGAAGGACAGGAGGCAGGAAGGAAGGAATTAAAGGGTATGGTGTAGACTTGGTAAACATTTAGGCAAAATACTGTATATATATTATGTATAAATATATTATCATGTATTTTTAGACCTCCATCGAGCCTTATAAAACAACCTCGAGACCTCTGTTCGAGATAAATTTGTACATTTTTGGGTAGAGAAATGTCCTTGCCACCTTTATGGAACTAAAAATGGAACTGTGGAACTATAAATATTGGCACATGGGACGAAAGGTCTTTAAATCACCCAAACTAATTGAGCGAACGCTTTAAATTCTCTAGAAGCTATATAAATATGAGAGAGAGAGAGAGAGAGAGAGAGAGAGAGAGAGAGAGAGAGAGAGAGAGAGAGAGAGAGAGAAAGAGAGAGAGAGAGGATTGGGGGCAATGAGAAGGTCTTCGAATATTCCACAATAACATTTAAGCTCCCAATAGAAATGCATAGAAATCAGAAGAATGGAAGGAATGAAGGAAGGAAGAAGGAAGGAAGGAAGGAAGGGAGGGAGGGAGGAAGGAAGGAAGGAAGGAAGGGAGGAAGGAAGGAAGGAAGGGAGGGAGGAAGGGAGGGAGGAAGGAGAGTGGAAGGAAGGAGGGAGAGAAGAAAGGGAGAGTGGAATGTAGGGAGAGGAAAAGAAGGAAGGACGGAAGGGTGGAAGGAAGGAAGGAAGGAAGGAAGGAAGGAAGGGTGGAATGAAGGAAGGAAGGAAATAAGAGGGGAAGGAAGGAAGGTAGGTAAGAAGGAAGGAAGGGAGAATGGAATGAAGGAGGGAAGGAAGGAAGGGAGAATGGAATGAAGGAGGGAAGGGAGGAAGGTAGGAGGGAGAGAGGAAGGAAGGAAGGCAAAGTGGAAGGAAGGAAGTGGGATCTTGGGAGTATTTTTTTAATTTTGTTTTTGTTAAGGGTTGATTAACTTGATTGAGGTCTAGGGAGGAAAGCAACATAATAACAATACATAAACACACAGTTAAAACATATAAAGAAAGAAAGAAAGAAAGAAAGAAGTAAGGAAGGAAAGACAAGAGAGAGAGAGAGAGATTTACATAGATACACTGGCCACACAGACCTTTCGAGAGACAGAGAGAGAGAGAGAGAGAGAGAGAGAGAGAGAGAGAGAGAGAGAGAGAGGGGGAGAGGGAGAAAGAGAGATAGAGAGACCGTATACCTTGAGCAATGAGAACAAACAATAAAGATAAATTTGCAAGAGAGAAAGGATGGGTAAATGAGGATTGGATTAAGGGGAGATGGGTTGTTTTTCTGGTCCCCCTTCTTCTTTAGCCGCAGTAGTTTTTAGATTTTAAGATGTTCGCCCCATTAGTTTGGCGATTTAAGACCTTTCGCCACATTTCTTTATCAATAGAGTTTTCATGTTAATTAGGTGTCGATTTTTTTCCTAGCGAGCGACAGCGAGCCTGCAATTTGAGAGGAAGCGGCCTTCAAACGGGCCATTTTTCTATCGAAAAATTTACAAATTTATCTTGAAGGACTCTTGGTGTGTGTGTGTTTTTTTTTTTTTTTTTTTTTAAGCTTGATTGAGGTCTAGGGAGGAAACTAAAAGAATAATATTTGTTTTCATAAATGAGCCAATAAATACGCCCATCCCCCCTTAATTTTCTTCATTAAAGGTGGGTGTGCATGCTATTATTTTCCTCCACAATCATTACCGGCAGTGTGCACTATAGCTTTTGGTGCAATATTTTCTGCTACAATGGCTTAATTATTTATATAATGGCCAAAATAGGATATGGGTGACACTTTTCTGGATTCGGAGTTTAAGCGCTCTGATGACGTATGCCCAGGAACACAACAAGCTCTTCTGACAGGTGGAAATGGAGGATAGTGACAGTAGTTCCGATTCGTTTGCCAATACTGAGTGTGATAACCGTGATTATGGCAAAGAACCTCAAGTGATGAATATTGGTGGTGTCCAGGCTTATATGTATGAACCTGTAGGACGAGATCCAGCAGCAGGAGAGGAGGGAGAAGCAGCTGTGATTACCGCCCGCCTTGTTTACACTACTCGGAGCCGCGGCGGGCGGACGCTTATTGGCTGAAATTCAACTACTAGCAACTTTACAAAAAAAAAAAAAAAAAAAAATCGATCGCCGCGGTTTAAGTTCCCGTCTATTTTGACTGCATTTGGATACAATAATGAAAGCCCGCCCCTCACGCCTCCATGACTTATTGTCATCATCATATACATTGCCAACAGGGTGCAAATAACAGAAAAAATCGCCGTAAAAATAGATGGGAACTTAAACCGCGGCGATCGATTTATTTTTTTTTATTTTTTATTTTTTTAAAGCCTAGTTGTTAGTAGTTGAATTTCAGCCAATAATTTTTTTTAGTCTAGGTTAGGCCTATATCCATCGACACTGACTGTATAATTTGGGCTAGGCTTAAGTTAGCCCATATTATCCACTCTCCTGACTCCTGAAATTGGCAAGCACATATGGGTGGGAGGGTGGTTTGGGGGATGGTGGGGGGAAGGTAGAAGGGTAATTGACTCGTGTTACAAAATTATATGGAGCCGATTGGTGAGGTAGTTTCGCCACCACGGATTTTAATTTTTTTTATGTGATGATCTACGGATAGGCTGGAAGTGGGTGGTGGGAGGAAGTTGGGGTTGTGGTGGGGGGAAGACAGAAGGGTAGGGGACTTGTCACACAAATATGGAACCAATTGGTGCAGTCGTTTCGCCGCCACATATTTTCCTTTTTTTCCTTTGTGATGGCCTGATGCGGCGACCCATGGTCGACGAGTGGATTGGGGGAGGGGGTTGGGGTGGTGGTAGCAAGACGCCAGAGAAGGGTCAGTTTCAGTTTCAGTTTCTATGGAGCTTGTCCTGGAATCTTTACGACTCTGAACCTCACGATTCTATACAGGACTGGCCATTTGTATCGGCACTAGCTCAGAGAAGAGTGTTGAGAGGGGAGAAGGGGTGTTGGAGAGAGAGGAAGCTGTTGGAGTTGCTTTGTTATGTGTGTTTAGTCTGTATACGTCGTCAGGATGTCCCCTGACTGGGTGCTAGCATGTGAAAGACGTACTACCACACCAACTAAATGTCCGCCGTGGCAGGGATTCGATCCCGGGTCTTGCAGATTCACACGTGAGCGTGCTCACCACTGGACCACCACAGCTCCTAAGGTGTGGTAGAAATATGAAAGCTATAGGTGCAGTCGTTTCGCAGCTACGATTTTTTTTTCGGCGAGTCCGTATATATACGGACCTGGCACTGGGCGTGACAAGACCCCAGTCCGTATAGGCAATCAGCGGGTGCATCTAGCCATACCCATACTCCACTGCACTTTATTGTCAAAGCATTCATCACGAAAATGTCCATTGCATATGAAGCTTGTTTTGGGCTTTGCCTCCCACACTCTGGTTCTTTGTATAAACTTCACCCATTTGTTACAATGGTATGGATCACTTGGAAACTTGTGTAGTGCTATGTTTGGTCCAGGGATGTTGCTACACCCGAAAACAGCACACCAATTCACCATTTTTGCTATACTTGCTGATGTTTACTTCCCAAATGTTTGCCTGGGCGTACGTTACATCCTCACGTGAGTACTAGTTGCAAGGGGTCGCAATTCAATATCTATTTTTGATTTGTTCTCTAATATTGAAGATTAGTTTTGACAAAGGAGTAGTCAGGTTGATTACTGGAGATCTAAACATCTCTTTAAATACATTATAAATTAATTTTAATTTCGGACGCCCCACCACCTTTAAAACCTTCAGAGCAGCTTCGTTATTACTGTATCCTACTGCTCTCTCTCTCTCTCTCTCACATACACACACGCACGCGTACTCACTCATTCACTATCATTCTTTCTCACACAGACATACACTCACTCTCACACTCTCTCTCTCTCTGAGGAAGGTATCAAGTAGTAATTAAAATAGAGAAAGAGAGGAGGAAGATAACGAGAGTAAAAAGGAAAACAAGGAACAACAGGTCATGCCACCCCTCGAGGAGAGAGAGAGAGAGAGAGAGAGAGAGAGAGAGAGAGAGAAAGAGAGGAGGGGGAGGGAGAGAGGGAAGCTGAGGGGGAGGAACAGAAGGAGGGAGCAAGGAAAATATGAGGGAGAGGTGAGAGAGGGAGGGAGAGAGGGGGAGGGAGGGAGAGCAAAATAGAAAGAAGTAGGGAGGAAAAAGGGGGAGAGAGGAAAATATAATAAATGAGGGAGAGAAGGAGGAAAAGGTAAGCAAGGGAGAGAGAGAAAGAAATAGGAAGAGATACAGACAGAAAGAGAGAGATGGTGTGTGTGAGAGAGACAGACAGAGAGACAGAGGCCCCGAACCCTTCAATCAACTCTCCCTATAGACAGTTCCTCTCATCCCCCTCCACCCCCCCCCCCCTATTGTTCCCTCAAGGGGAGGTTTGTAGTTTGTTTCCTACTCCTCCAGCAATCTTAAACTGTCACCCCCTTGACCCCCTTTCTAGATAAATTTGTAAATTTTTCGGTAGAAAAATTTCCCGGCCGAAGGCCGGTAACTCTTAAATTACAGGCTCGCTATCGCTCGCCAGGATAAAATCGACACCTAAATGGCACGAAAGGTCTTAAAATTGACAGAATGGGGGCGGAAATTCTTAAAATCACCAAACAAATGGGGCAAACGTCTTAAAATCTCAAAAGCAATAGGGCTAGACATGAGGGAGAAAGGGGTCAAGAAAAAAGTCCCTCAAGTGTAAATCTGCCTTTAATAGTTGGCTCCTAGAACACTATGGCGTCCACCCCTACCTACCATAGTCAGCTGATCATTGTTTATGTTTTGACGAGCACTTGGTAGTTAGCTCGGCATCATTTATATTTTGGCAAGCACGTGGGAGTTAACTGATTCGTGTTTATATTTTGACGAGCACTTGGTAGTCAGCTGATTTTTGTTTACATTGAAATTTGTCAGTAACTAAATATTTACTATATAAGCAGCTGATTTCTTGATACGTAATGGAAAAATATGAAACTGCTCTATCGATTCGTCATATTCATACCAAGTTTTCACAATTAACTATATTTCACTACAAAATCGTCGTAGTAACCGAGTAATCAAGATAAGAAAATTACAATTTACCACCGATTTAAAACAACAAAAACAAACAAACAAACGAACAGAATGTAGAAAATTTAAGACAGCTTAGGAAGGGCCTCAAGCAATTATAGGGGTTAAATCTACACTGTAGAAACTATAGCTAAGAAGAAGGTAATTCATTTTTTCCCTAGATCTCCATTAAGCTTAAAACACACCCCAAGACCCCCTTCGAGATAAATTTGTAAATTTTTCGGTGGCAAAATTTATATATTAAAGTTGTGTGGCCACATAGTAAAAATATATTCAAGTGATGCAAACATGATATACATAATAGGTGTTTCAATAGTTTTGTTTACACTCTGGTAAACATTAGATGATTTTATTCAGCTTAGGGAAATTTTTGGAAGTCAGGGGGTCAGTGAGATATATGTTACCCCATTTGATTCCTAGAGATCCTTCCTAAGCTGCATACAATCGTCTAATAATAACCAAATTTTAATGAAGAAACGCAGCATCTTTTCCGGAAAAGGTATAACCCCTTGAGGATTATGACGCGTGTTGACAGTTTATTCTGGCTATCATTAGACGATTTTATTCAGTTTAGGAAGAACTTGTGGAGGCTTGAAAGTTAATTGAGTTTTTATCCCTTTAATTTCTAGATACCCTATCTATCTATCTATCTATTGCCTGACGCTGTGATCCCCGAAGGGGTGGCCACGAACGAACCGCCCCCATGCACCTCTGTCCCCAGTCAGTCGACGCCCCTCCCCCCAACCAGCACCGCCTTCGTTCATGTATACTTCCTCACTCCATCCTTCCACCTCTCATTCGGTCTACCTCTCCCTCTCTCTCCCTCCACCTCGCTCTCGTACACCCTCTTAGTCATTCTCTCGCTTTCCATACGTTCCATAATATTATGGCCGAACCATCTCAAGTTGTTCCTTTTCACACTTTCCAGCACATCTACCTCCACACCACACCTTCTTCTTACTTCCTCATTAGTCTGTCTATCCCTCCATGTAACTCCGCACGCACTCCTTAAGTAATTCATTTCCACTGCTCTCACTCTTGGTCTGAATCTCTCAACCAACGTCCATGCTTCGCTTCCGTAAGTCAGTGTCGGGATTACCACACTGTCATGCAAGGACTTCTTCACTTCCATACTGACCACCCTATTTCTTGTTACTGCTTTTAGCGTTCCTACAACCCTCTTCCCCTGTTGTACCCTCTCCCGCACTTCTTCATCCATAGTCCCATCTTTACTCAACACACTGCCCAGATACTTAAAAGAGTTGACGATCTCCATAGCCTGACCGTTCAGCTTCACCTCACACTCTGTGACTTCACCCCTTTCGAAGACCAAAACCTTGCTCTTCCCCGCATTTACCTTCAAATTCCGTTTTTCGCACACTGTTCCAAACTCATTTACCAGACCCTGCAACTCCCATTCATTATCACTCATCAGAACTGTATCATCCGCAAACAGCAGTATAGGTAGCTTCCACTCAATTCCCTCCCTTTTCAGCAATACACCAACATCCACTGCTCTTGATAGTATTTCTTTCATGACTCCATCCATATATACAGTAAACAACCACGGGGACATCACACACCCCTGTTTCAAACCAACATTCAGGTCAAAGAACTCGCTCTGCTCACTCTCCACACGTACTACCTCAATTGCATAATATCCAGAATTTTAGGAATTTAGGAATTTTAGGAATAACTTGTGGGAGCTAGCGAGTTCATTTGTAATATCACCAACCCACAAATTAACTTACAAATAAACCTAATTAATTATATCAATGAAATTAATGAACATGTGTGGCACTCCCAGGCCTCGAACCTGGGAGACTCACACAGAAATCCAGCGCACTAACCATTACGCTATCAAGACAATTAATTGAGATAGATTTAACCCCATTGATTCCTAGAGATCCTTCCTAAACTGTATAATTGAGATAGATTTAATCCTATTGATTCCTAGAGATCCTTCCTAAACTGTATATCATCTAATGATAACCAGAATAACGTGTAAAAATGCATCCTCAAAAAAATTAAAAAGTTAACCCCTTCTGTACCGGTGACGTCTTTTCAATTTCATGCTTGCTATATGTAGACTATTTTGTGAAGTTTAAGAAGGATCTGTGGTAGTAAAATGGATTAAGTGAGCTATAGTCTATTCGCTGTAAGTAGGCGAGAAATCATGACCTCTATCCTCTGTAACTCAAAAAGGCTTGAGAAAATTGGCTGTAAATTTCCACATCTAATCCTTGACTGACTCTTCCCAAATGGTAGAAATATTAGCTCGATTACTCTAGTCGTTTTTTGAGTTACAGAGGTTAGAGTTCATGATTTCTCGCCTACTTACAGCGAATATACTATAGTTCGTAGCCTGTTATTTGCTTGAGGCCCTCTTTAAGCTGAATAAAATTTGACTAATAATAGCCAGAATATAGTTAAAAGGACGTTGCCGGTACAGAAGGGGTTAATTGAAGGTTTGGCCGGGGTTATGAAGTAGTTCCAAGTACCTGTTCAAAGAAGCCAGTCTTGGATTCCCCAGCAGGGCCTTGTTGTTGACGGCTGTATATCTATAGAGCGGAGAGTCACGTGTTTGTAGGAAACTTTATGCTTCCTGTAGTTTAGTTGTTTTATTGTGTTATTCTATTCATGTATTAATATGGTATATATATATATATATATATATATATATATATATATATATATATATATATATATATACAGTATATACAGGGTGTTTAAAAAATAGATGGCATAACTTCAGGACTGTGTTCCCTATATCTAAATAATGAAAATAGTGTATATATATACAGTATATATATATATATGAGGGGTGTGTTCTTTGGTGTTTGCATAAAGATGAAGGCAGAATAATTTGTATTGGCTCACCTGTAGTAAATCTATAATTCAGAAGCAGTCAGACCAGAATTGCCCAAACACAAATAACAGGAAGCTCTCGGTTGGATCTGGGTTTTGTCAATGGTTATTATTGTGGTTATTACTCGTCCTGAGGTGTGTGGGAGTGGGGGTGGGTGTAGGGTGGTGGGTGTGTGTGTGTGTGTGGAGGGGGGGGGGGGGGTTGAGACTAAAAACAGGAGGGCCAGATGTGGGGAAGTTGGCCTTTTTCTTTGTTGCAGGAATCTTGCGGGAGTTTCCCATTTGCAGCACCTTCCTACTCCTTTATTTTACGAACTGGTATTTTGCAAAGCTACTTGGTGTCTTGGTGTTGGGTGGGGTAATGCCTAACTTGCAACGGCACTTATGAAACCGGCGGTGCGGCACGAACACTCCCTCCTTCTACCTGTTCGCCATCTTCACCTGCCTCTAGCTCTCACGCCAACTCAAACTCACCAACTTGTCAACTCGTTCCTTCTGCAACTTTACCTCCGCCTACCTCTACACAAACTGTTCCCATTTTTACCCACTCCAATCTTTCGCCCTTATCCTCGATCAGCTAACTCCGAACCTATTCCTCCTATGCCCCCGAGACGAAACTCGAAATCTAGGTTCTGTCAAACACCACCATTAACTTCCCCACTTTTCCCAGACTTTCAACACAAACCAGAAGTGGCCGCCTCATCAATCGACCAGTGAAGTGGGAACCAGCAGTCCACATGCCCAAACACAGGATCAAGAAGACGAACCAAGCCACGCCCCCACGCGCTGGCCCCTTCTCCAACCCTGATACTTCGGCGTCCGCACCAGCCCTCAAAAGCCCCGTGACTGTGACCCAAGGCATCACTTCTGACCTGACCACCGCACCATCAACAACTACAGCACCTACCCTTGACCTACCACCAGCAGACATGAAGATATCCAAAATAGCTTTCATCCGGGACAGCATCCCCAGAAACATCAAGACGCCCGACCAGCTGGTAAATACAGCTAGCCCTCTATTTTGATGCCCCGTTGCTGCTACACATCTCCCGCGACCAACATGCACCACCTAACACTGCGGGCCGTATATACCACTTCCTTCTTCACCATCTGACCCCAATCTAGAAGGACCACAACTCTTGTCAGTACTACCTTCAGCCCTGGGGTCGGGAATTTTTTTTGGAAGGTGATGGCGAGATGCCGGTTGACCTAAATACCATCACCACGTCTAGCCATCAAACAGCACATCGGGATGGCTCTATTCGACAAACCTCAGAAATGCACATCGGACGAGTCAGGGATATACTGATCGAAGACACTCATCTATTCCGGCATCAGAGAAAATGTACCGGCACCATGCGTCACAGGAAACGACTCAAGATCACCTCGCAGGGCAAACCATTATATAGCCCCGCAAGATCGAACATGTGTGACCACTTCCTCACCGATTACACCTCTCCTGCAACATCCCGAGCATACAAACTTGCAACCATTGTCCGCTCCATCTACCTCCAGCCTACAAACAACACATGCAGCCCTAGAATAAATCCGAAGGCCAAATAAAAAGGACAAAAGCCCCGAGCACGTGTGCGCATGTAGGAATAGGTTTTTACACCATACCCGAAAGAGGATTTATGGAGCTCCGATCTTACTCTCAACATTCTTAACAATTTTACCAACACACCTAAACTTCGTTAGATGCTGAAATAGCCTCCCGAAAATATTCCCTGGCCGGGAATTGAACTCGGGACCCTTTGGTTATGAGGCAGTCACTCTACCAGTTAGACCAATAGAGATATCTCTGTTATAAATCGAGATCGAGATCAAGGTCTTCTGTTTCTCTCTTGTTTACCATTCTCTCTTCGGTCTTCCTTTTTTTCATGTCCCTTGTGTTCTTCTATTCTTATTACTCTCGTCTTCCGTCTTGTATTTGGAGACGAAACAATTAGAGAGAAATATAATTATAGTGAATTATATAAAGGAAAACAAAAGATAAAATCTTATTATTTAAATAACTAAGAGCTCAATCACACAACAAATGGGGGGAGCCGTTGAAAAGGTGATCTCCCCGAACCAGACCAGACCAAACCATATCTGGGGTGTAAGCTTTGGAGCAATAATCTAATTTACTTCTAATGTAGGACATGTAGAACATTCTGAGAGTAGTAGCGTCTGCTCCCCATGTTGTTCCTGCAAGGGCTTTCATGATATTTAATCGTTGGCTTGTGCTCTGTATTAGGTGATTTACGTGGTTCTTCCATGTCAGTAGCGGGGCGTCGAAGACCACCCCCAGATATTTATGGCTTAGGGTTTGCTTGATATCTTCACCATTTAGCTGCAGTCTAGTAGGTGGAAGATTCTTTTTTCTGGTAAAGACCTGATAGACCGACTTTGCTGGGTTGATTTTGAGTCCAGCTTTGTTGGTCCATTCACTTAGGGTATTTAGAGCGTTCTGGATATCGTTCATTGCAGTCTGTGGGTCACGATTTGTAGTGTAGAGTGTGATATCATCGGCGTACAATACGGCATGCGTTGGTGTTAGAGTGGGAAAATCGGATACATATGCTGTGAAAAGTTTGGGGCTGAACATTGACCCCTGTGGGAAACCTCTGGATATTTTGATGTTTTTTTATGTTTGAGCCTGTACGAAAACCTGGCTAGTTCTGTTTGAGAGGAATGACTGGAGCCAAGTGAGAATTCTCCCTTTTACTCCCATGCAGGCGAGCTTTGCAAGGAGTTGCATGTGGGGGACTGTGTCAAAGGCGGCCGAGAGGTCGAGGTATACAACCACACAGGTCTTTTTGTTTGCGAGTGAGGAGAGGATTGTTTGTTCCAAGTTTAGCAGCTGGTCTACAGTTGAGCAGGTAGGTCTGAAGCCTGCCGGTATTGATGGGATAAGGTTGTTTTCTTCGAGGAACCAAGCCAGTCTTGTGTGGACCATTTTCTCTACTAGTTTATTTATGCTGGATAGGAAGGTTATAGCTAGTCTATAGTGTTACGCTGGCCAGCTTGCCAGAATGTACTCGTACTCTCTAGCGCTCGCCAGGGCAGTGAAATGGGCTATAATAATCGTAGAACGATGTTCTTTCTTTCTTAGTGTTCATGTTGTCACAGACAGATCAGTGGTGGTCTTTATTCTTGTCTGTGACACTTGGAAGTATTTTATATCATTGATAGAGTATAAGATATGCAGTGTGAATTGTAAGGAGAAAGAGAGCGAGAAGGAGCAGCGAGGTGGTAATATGTGCGTGTGTATGTACGTGTGCCTCCCTCGCTCGGGCGAAGGTTCCCACGCTCGTGATTGGTCGGCTGGCCTGACGCGTCATATGACGCCTGCTCTTCATAACGTAGTCGTCTGTGATTGGGGGCCGCTGTCCTAGTAGGGTGGTGCGGGCATCCTTCCCGCGTGTCTCCTTCAGAGCTTGGTATGTTGTGCTTGGTCCTAGACGTCCCTTGCAATCTGTCCCCAATCTAACCCGCTTTACTACTGTTTCTCTCTCTGAACTTCTTCTTTTCAATACTTCTCATCTTTATTCATTTACTTATCCCTTCTGGTTCTGCATACGACTTCCATAGTCGGCCAGTCGTATTACCAGCACCAGTTCTCACATATATGTTTTGCACTAGCTTTAGGGATTATTAGAGTCATAGTCACATGGTATCATAGTATTGGGGTGCTTCTAATTATTGAGTTGTTCTTTCCTACTATTTAATGCTAGACAGTGGAGGGTATCCTTGGTCGTTGTTTGAGTTATGTATGTGGCAAGTCAGAGCCTGTACGACTTCGACGGAGCTAGGTAGCCTGTAACCCTTGTGCATATTTTTCCTTTGCGAGTGTAGCAGCATACAAGCGAAGGGCTTTTGCCTACTCTTGCTCGTATGCTTGCTACCTCATTTTGTTGACCTTTGTGGAGCGCCAGGGTAAGACCAGATACTTGAGATCTGGACTTACCAAGAGAGCCTCCTAGTCACTTAATGTAACATAAGGGAAATCTGTTCAAGGGGAGACAGTAGGCTACGAGCATGTTTGCGCTCTGCCTAGGCTCCTTGTACCTTTTATGCCACTGCTAGACTTTATTAGTGAGAAAGACAGCATTGTGTTTATTAACTTTAATTGCGTATGCTTTAGGAATTATTCACGCCTTATTTTAGCCTAGGTTGATGCATAGTGCACAACCCAGTTTGGCTGTTACGTTGGCTAAGGAAGTACTGTTTTGAGTGGCTGTTATTGGTGCTGTCACAGAGTTGTTGCACTCCCTTGTTTTATATATATGTATCCTACTTGTTGGTGTATTTAAGATACACGCTTTGGTGTCCTGCTCCTGCATTATTTCTGTTCTATATTCGACGAGCATCTTAGAGCATCAGACGTTTTCAGAAGATTCCATATCTGATTGCTGTAGGACTAGACTTCCAGTGTTTTCATAGACCATTGAAGAGTTTAGTGTTGAGTTCAGACTCACACTAAAGTTAACATAAACATATACTCCTTTATGAAATCTTGTTATAGTTTATATAAGCATTGTTATTACTTGAGAGCATTTTATTAACGTAAAGTACTCCTGTTGTGAGTAGGCTTTGCCGTCACCGGAAAGCCTTTGTAGAAGTGCACTAAAACCCAGTTAATTGATACCCCGTTATCCAGTAGATTAACTCTGGAGGGTTTAAGTGTTTTGTTCACCGCCTTAATAGTTCGAGGGTTTGGAATTAGCGTACCGTTGTTGCAGATATAGCCTATCTTCTAGTCCAATATTAAGTGCCCTTGTTTATTTCGTTGTGCCGGTCGTAACAATAGGATGTTGAAAGTGAGGGGTCTTTTCCTGGCTTAAGGAAGGGCAGGATGATTCCATTACGCCAGGAGTTAGGGAGGTCACCTTGAGTCCATGTTGCATTGATTAGTTTTAGTAGAAGAGGATGAAATGATGTGGGTAGGTATTTGATGAATTCATAGGGTATAATGTCTTTGCCACCTATAGTGGCGTCTGGGGTTTGGTTAGAGAGTTCTTCTTGTTCCTTGTTTCTGGTAAAGGGCGAACTCGGCGGTTAGAGAGTTGCTGTTGCTTGATGTACGCACGTGGAAGGTATGTTTACACATTTGAAGAAACCGCCGAACTGCAGTACGAAATATTTTTGATATGGTAAAGCGACCATTTCGCGGTGGTGTGGTGGTGTAGTAGTGGTGGTGTGGTAGTAGTGGTGTGGTAGTGGTGATGTGGTAGTGGTGATGTGGTAGTGGTGGTGTGGAAATGGTGGTGTGGTAGTGGTGGTGTGGTAGTGGTGGTGTGGTAGTGGTGGTGTGGTAGTGGTGGTGTGGAAATGGTGGTGTGGTAGTGGTGGTGTGGTAGTGGTAGTGCTGATGTGGTAGTGGTGGTGTGGTAGTGGTGGTGTGGTAGTGGTGATGTGGTAGTGGTGATGTGGTAGTGGTGGTGTGGTAGTGGTGGTGTGGTAGTGGTGGTGTGGAAATGGTGGTGTGGTAGTGGTGGTGTGGTAGTGGTAGTGCTGATGTGGTAGTGGTGGTGTGGTAGTGGTGGTGTGGTAGTGGTGATGTGGTAGTGGTGATGTGGTAGTGGTGGTGTGGAAATGGTGGTGTGGTAGTGGTGATGTGGTAGTGGGGATGTGGTAGTGGTGATGTGGTAGTAGTGGTGTGGTAGTGGTGGTGTAGTAGTGGTGGTGTGGTAGTTGTGGTGTGGTAGTGGTGATGTGGTAGTGGTGATGTATTTACCTATTTACCTATTTGTAGTTTATTGGAATTGAGCAGCGCTCGTGTTGTCCTGTCTTAGTCACTTTATAATCAATCCATTTTACTTAGACAAGTATCGTAATGGATATTCCCAGTTCCCAGTATTTTGGACTAACATATCATAACTTATGTTGCCCTATTTCCATATTTACTTTTATCCAACCTAGATTTGAACATGTTAATGTTCCTCGCTCTCACCACCTCCCCCTCCAAGTTGTTCCAAGTCTCTATACTCCTATATGGGAAGCTGAATTTCTTTGTGTCCTTACGACATCTGCCCTTCCTCAGCTTAAACTCGTGCCCTCTTGTCCTTCCATTATCCCTCATGAATAGATCTTCCCTATCTACTCGTTCCAAACTTTTTACTCCCTTGAACATTGTTATTAACTCTCCCAGACATATATGACGCGATCGCGTCATATGGCAGAGTGAACCAAAAACACATATGACGCGATCGCGTCATATGGACTTATTATATTGCTAGAAAATAAGTTTATGACGCAATTGAGCCGGTTTTTTGGCTGGTAAGTCCGATAAGTTAGATGTACATGTGGAAAAATCTCGTTCCCTTCTCTCTTTCAAGGTAGGCAGTTGTAGTGTCTTAAGTCTTTCCTCATATGTCAACTCCTTCAATCTTGGGATCATCTTCGTTGCTATCCTTTGGACTTTCTCTAATTTGTTTATATGTTTTTTCAATGTGGTAGTGGTGGTGTGGTGGTGTGGTAGTTGTGGTGTGGTAGTGGTAATGTGGTAGTGGTGGTGTGGTAGTTGTGGTGTGGTAGTGGTGGTGTGGTAGTGGTGATGTGGTAGTGGTGGTGTGGTAGTGGTGGAAGAATTCCTGTGCTACCTGGCAATGACCCGGAAGTCAAAACAGGGGTCAGGTATACCTCCGCAGGGGTGGGGGTCTCCCTCCTCGGGTGGGTAAAAAAGGGTAGATGCGCGCCCTCTCTCCGTGATGGTCGTCCGGCGGCTGTGGCTAGGGGCTTGCCATATCACCAGTGTTTGTAATAACCCTCTGTTTATGAGACAGATGTGGGTGTTCGTAATATCAAAACCGAAGGTGCCTTGACTAGCTGGTTTAATCGGTTGGGTTGTTAATTGCATGGTTTGCTGGATGTGGTGGAGACTGGGTTGCTAACTCTGCCACATTTATCTGGAAGTATGGCAATAGAAGTTAGTCACTGGCGAGGCGGCTAGCCTCGCACTGACGATCATTGGGTACAGGGTTGTGAATGGGTTGTGAGGGAATAGATGGCATGCAGAGGGTTAGTAAAGTTCTAATGTTGTTCCGTCCTACTAAGGGAAGTTAGGCTGGATAGGAGTATATATATAAAATGTTTGAGAACGTTAGCAACGGAAAAATCAAGGATCTTCAGGAGGTATGATGGAGAGGCTAGGTCGGAAAGGAGTCGAGGAGCGTGGGGGGTTAATGAGAGGGAGAGGGTTCAGGGGGCTACGTGGAAGTTTGACCCTAAGGTCTCCGGGCGTAGGGGTGGCATTAGACTACAGTTGATATTGGAGTTTGGGGGTTAATGACAGTGAAAGTATGTTGGCCAAATGCTACCGGGGGATGAGCAAATACGGGGTGGTATATGAGTCTGGAAAGGATAGAATCATGTGGACTGTGGCCTGTGGGGAAAAGGAGGTTAACTGTAGGTGTGTGCTTGACTGTGGATAAAAGTAGGGAAAAACATGGTGTATTATTACTCGTCAATACGAGGGGTTATGGACACTATTATTTGACACGATTTCTTGCTGATCTAGTTGTCCCTGGGAACTGCGTTTTCTATGAAATATAGACCAAAGAAAAGCGGCAGTTCGTAGGGGTACTTCGTTATTGTTTCGTGGTAGATATGTGTCTAGACAATGGTAAAAAAAGGTTATCTATACAATCTCTGGTTGGGGTAAGAATTAGAGTTACGGCATGGTGGCTAACATCTTCAGTCATTATCTCTGTCTAGGTCTTACAGGAATAATGGTTATATATACAATGGTGTACCCGTGGGTATCATAGTTTCTTATCAATTATGACATGGGGTTTAACATACTACTTCTTGGATGGAAGAACATACATAGATTTATGGGGGCGGTTGGTCTTCAGAAACTTAGTCTGGCAAGACAAGGTATTTTAAGGGGGTGAACATATTACTTCTCGGATGGAAGAACATACATAGATTTATGGCTGTCTGAACTGGTTGGCATTGGCTCAACCTAGGGACAGGGCATGGGTGTTTTAAATGAATGTGTGCTCATGTTCATCATTATGTAGGAGGCTTCTTCAGTGTGGTGAATGGGTTACTAACTGAAGGGGAGGGATTAACGCGTGAAAACGGAGCTGGGGGTGAAGGGGGCATATGAATCTGGGATTTTGGGGGTTTTCTTGGGTGGTGTTGTAGGCTGGGAAAATATATTGAGGCAATGTGCAATATCGGGTTCGGTAAGGTGCGTGAGGGAGGTGTGTGAGAAAGAGGGGGTGTGTGTGTGTTGTGTGGCTTGGGTCTTTAGTGTAAGAACGGGGTGTTATTTTTGTATAACTGTCTTTAAATCTGATGGGTCTGTTGATTATTCTACCTTTGGAGGTCCTGGTGGGAAGGTAAATGTTTGTCGTGGGACTTGAGTCGCTCGACGATGTTTTATATTGAGGGGAAGAACGCTTTACAGGTGGAGGGTATTTAGTGGGGGTGAGGTCAGGGGTTATTTGAGAGGTAGATGCGTGTGGAGGTTTTTGTCGAGTGAGGGCGGTAAGCGGAATGGAAGAGGATTTGGTGGGGTATGTATGGGGGTTCTCTCAGGGGCGACTTTGTGGGGGGATTCAAGTGGGGGTGTGGAGGTCGGGCCCGTCAATTTGAAGGGGCTTTGGTGAGGAGTTAGTTGCGTGTTAGACGTAGTGTGAGAGGAGGGGTTGGTCGTTGGCATAGTGTATATTTTAGGGGTTGGTTGGTTGGGGGTTCGATGAGATGAGGAGGTTGGTTGATGTGTGGGTGGGGTCGCAGGGATAGTGGAGGGGAAAGTGGTGGATGCGGGGGGGGGGCTAGACGGGTGGGTAGGGAGTGGAGATTTAATTTGGAGGGTTGGGGGTAGGAACGTGTGTGGGGTGTGTTCTTTGGTGGGGTCGGTGATTTGCTGGTGGTGGAAGTAGGCGGTTTTATGGGATTTTGGTGGGGGGGTATATCTAGCAGGTCATTCGGGGTGATGAGGTGGGGGTTGAGAGGGGATGAGGTTGAAGAGGAAGGTATGTGTTTTCGTGGGGGGGGGGTGGGGGTTGTTATTTTTGGAATATAGTTAGAGGGTTTATGGTGTTTAGTTGTGATTATTCGTCTTCTTTCCCTTTGTGGAGGAGAATTTGACGAAGAAGAAGAGGAGGAGGAGGATAGTGGTCTGGCAGCCATACGGAACTGGGTTAGCAGGGTGTGTTTTCTGGAGTTTTTAAAAAAATTTAGTCGTGGGCGTAAGTTGTAGCGTGAGGTTACTGAGGTAGATTGTGTGGTGCGGTTGGGTGTGTACTTGGTTTTGGGTGGGGGTGGTGGTTTTCTCACTGTGGTGCCTGGTGGAGGTATGTCAGGGCTAGACGGGAGGGTTTCCGTGGTGGTCGGGGTTGTGGGTGGAGGTTTTCGTACTTGGATAAGTTGGGGAGGTACTTGACTATCGGAAGTGAAGGAAGGTGTCATGGTGGAGGAAGGTGTGATAGTGGGGGCTTGGGGTTTGTGGAGGTTAGTTTGGAGGGTATGTGGAGGAATGATTGGTCGGTTCGGTGCTGGAGGGCTTAGGCCCTTAGGGGTTTGTATGGGAATATTCATAGCCAGAGTCGAAGGGTTAGTAGGGGTGTGTTTAATTCAGGGTCGGACGTGTGGGGTGGGGTAATGTCTTGTGGTTGTAGAGGTTTAAACGCTCGGACGAATCTAGTTCGGAACGTGCGAGTCACGCCGTGATAATCGATGGTGACTTGATAGGCATTTGGGACTTGTATGATGGTGTAGGGCCCGACATAGCGAGGGCCTAATTTGTTGGTGACAGGGAGGTTGGCTACCATTACGGTGTCATGGATGGCGAAAGGGTTTTTATCATCGGGGCTATCCGTTGTGGTGTCTTGACAGTTTTGGGCGGTATGGAGGGTGTTTTGCAGATGTTGCAATGGGTCAATTGTTGAGGTGTTGGAGGGGAGGTGAGCGTGATGGTGGAACGGCAGTAACAGGGTGGGTACGCCGTAAACACGTTCATGAGGGGAAATACCGTCTTCTCGGGGACAGGTGTTCATGCCCCATTGTATCATCTTTAGTTGTGATGGCCAGTCTGAGGTGTTAAGAGCAATCATTTTTGTACGTAACTGGTTGTTGATGGTGCGATGGCTGCGTTCGCATATAGCATTTCCTTGAGGCCAGTACAGGGATGAGTGTTTGATCTTAATACCGCATTGTTGGGTGAACTGGTGCCAAACGTGTCCACTAAACTCGGGGGCATTGTCGGATAGAAGAGCAAGGGGAAGGCCGAATATAGGGAACACTTCTGTGGCAAGCAGTGTGGCGACTGTGGTGGCTGTGTGGTCTTTAACTGGGCAGGCTATTAAAAAATTTGAATATACGTCAACAAATGTGACGATATAGCGGTTGCCAGCGTAAGAAAGAAACGGGCCCATGATGTCGAGGGATAGGACTTGGAACGGTTTGTTGGCAGAAATGTTACCAGCTGGGCCTGGGGTGCGTGATCTATCCTTCCCAATAAACAAGGTTTGCAAGATTCTGTCACTCGTTGTGCAATTTTGGAGGGGTTGGGGGTCCAGTATTGATCTGTGAAGATTTTTAACATCTTCTTTTGTCCAAGGTGTATGCCGTTTCCCTCGTGGATGGCAATCATGTAGTCGTGGGCAATGGTGGGGTCTAAGACTATGTGACCGGAGTCTGTGACAAGTTGATCTCCCCAGAGAGTCAGTTTCCTGAAGACATTTAACGGTATCCAGGGTGGTCTGATTCTTGTTTCCCAAGATTGAATTAGTGAGGGGGCTGAGGGGGAATTATGTTGGTGGATGGGGGTAGATAAAAGCTCAGTGTTTTGTAAGGCGGCTAGGTTGGTGGGGGGGTCTTTTGGTACTGGCAAACGTGACAGGGCGTCTGCATTGGTGTGAAGTTTGCCTGGACGATACTGTATTGTAAAATCGTAGTCCTCTAGTGTCTCCTTCCAACGTACCAGAATGGCTGAGTTGGTTTCGCACTTACGCAACCATTGCAAAGATTGATGGTCGGTTATTATATCGAGTTTTGCGCCCAACACAAATGACCGGAAGTGGCTGAGTGCCCAAATGATCCCTAAGCACTCTCTCTTGGTGGCTGCATAATTCTGTTGTGCTTGGTTGAGGGTGGAGCTGGCATACGCTATCACATGTTCCTCTCCGTCTCTGACTTGAGCTAAAACTCCACCAATGGCGTACAGAGATACGTCGGTATAAAGACGGAAAGGTTTATGGTAATCAGGGAAAGCGACAATAGGGGCTTGGATTAGCTTTTGTTTCAAAGTGTTAAAAGCGAGGTCTCATTCAGGTGTCCAGGTGAAGGGGGTGTCTTTGTGGGTGAGTTGGTGGAGGGGTCTGGCTATGGTGGCAAAGTGGGGGACGAAACGTCTGTAATATGTGGCTAAACCTAGAAAAGAACATACTCCTTTAACGGTGGTGGGTGGGGGTTGGTTTTGTATGGCTTGAAGTTTCTTTGGGTCTGGTGCAATACCATGTTCAGATATTACGTGGCCGAGGAAATCTACCTTATTTCGGGCAATCTCGCACTTTGAGGGTTTTAATTTCAACCCGGCGGCTCGGATTCTTTGAAGGACTTGTCTCAACCTGAGGAGGTGTTCTTCCCAGGTTGGTGAGTACACAATAATATCGTCTAGATAGGCTAGGCAGGTTTCCCAGGTTAGGCCATGTAATACCGCTTCCATCAAACGGGAGAAAGTGGCTGGTCCGTTACAGAGGCCAAAAGGTAGGACGTTAAATTCGTAGTGGTGGCCACCACTAGTGGAAAATGCTGTTTTTTCTTGGTCCTCTGCCTTGATAGGCACTTGCCAATACCCTGCTTGCAAGTCGAGGGTAGTGAACCATCTGGATCCATATAGGGAGTCAAGGGAATCGTCTATCCTGGGTAATGGCGTAGCGTCCTTAATGGTTACGTCATTCAACCTCCTGTAATCGACGCAAAAACGGGTTGACCCATCTTTCTTTTTTACTAGGACAACAGGGGAAGACCAGGGACTAATGGACGGGGTGGCAATACCGGCCTCTAACATCTCTTGGACTTGGCGTTCCTCTTCCTGGCGTTGTATGGGATTTTTTCTACGGGATGGTTGTCTTATGGGGGGGCCTGTGGTGTTAATGATGTGTTGTTCTACATCGGTCTGTCCGATTTCAGTGGGTTGTTGGGCAAACACGTCACTGAACTCTAGCAATAGGTCGTACATGCTGTGTTTTTGGTGGTCGGATAATGTGTCCGGGAGAGGGGGCAATTGGAGGCTGGTAGGGGTGTCATTAAAATCTATGGGGAGGTCATCAAAAGTTTCGAGGTCTCCTATAATGAGACCTTTTGGTAATGTCAGGGATTCCTCAGAGATATTTGCCACGAGAATGTGGTTGATGCGAGCGGAAATGATGGCGGGTTGTAAGAGGCAACGATTGGGGTTGGTGGACGTGGTAGTGGGGGAAAATATCATATGAGTTTGGGGTATTGGTCGAAGGTTAACCCTTTTTTGATGGCGGGGGGGAATTTGGCATTTATCTTGAACTACCGCTGGGCTAATGATGGTGGGGGATCGACTGGCGAGCAGGTGCTCGGTACGCATAAGGGGGGAAACGTCACCTTGGTGGGGGTCACGCGTGAGGGGGGGATTAACGGCGCGTGTGGGAGGATCAGCAGGGTGAGGTGTGAGGGATTTAGACAACGGAATTTGTTGGAGGGACTGTGGAGGGTTGGTGGGGGAAGAGTGAGGTATAGAAGATGGGTTATTGGTGGAGGACTGATCTACTGATTGGTGGTTGTTAGAAGGACGAATTTGGGGAGTTTCGTCGGTGGCAGTGACGGTTTGTTTGGAGTTTATATGGGATTGGTGGGTTTGTCTGTCATGAGAGGGCGAGTCAAGTGTGGGGTTTTGAAGTTTTCTAGGGGTGTGAATTGTGTGGGGGTGGAAGGGAGCTACTGACGGAAAACTGTCACAAGGGGGATTTGGTTGGTTGTGGAATAGCTGAACATTTCTGGGGGCATGGTGGGAACATGGTTGGGTCCCTCGGTCGGCATGCGTGAGGGGAGGATTAACGGCGCGTGCGGGAGGGTCAGGGTGGTGAGAGGTGAGCGAGTTAGAAAACGGGATTTGTTGGTGGGACTGCGGAGGGTTGGTGGGGGAAGAGTTAGGTGTAGAACATGGGTCATTGGTGGAGGACTGATGTATTGGTTTGGGGTTGTTAACAGGACGAATTTGGGAAAATTTTGGTGGCAGTCACGGTCTGGTTAGAGGTTATCTGGGACTGGTGAATTTGTTTGTCATGAGAGGGCGAGTCAAGTGTGGGGTGGTGAAGTTTTCTAGGGGTGGGAATTGTGTGGGGGTGGAAGGGAGCTACTGACGGAAAACTGTCACAAGGGGAATTTTGTGGGTTGTGGAATAGCTGAACATTTCTGGGGGCATGGGGGAAACATTGTTGGGTACATAGGTCAGCATTTTCCCTGGAAACACGTGTCCATAAACATTTGATAGAATTGTGGTTACATACATCAGAGTCTGTCCTGGAAACATGGGAGGATTTATCCTGGACAGAGTTACGAGAATTGAGGGGATTACCGAGAGGGAGTTGCTTGGACTTGTCTTCTTTCGTTTGTTGAGGTATTTTTTTAACTAATTGAGTGATATTTTGAGAGAACTCGGGGCAAGGGTAGGGGTTAGAAGTTACCTTAGTGCTATCTGCAACTTGGTAACCCTGACTCAGAGTTTGTTGAGGGGGAAGGTGTTTTTTCTTTTTGTGAATAGGTTTCTGCGTGATTGGTTTGTCAGAGGCTTTGGGTTGGATTTTTTTTTTTTGAATGAGATCAGCCTCTGGCCGCAGTCAACCTGGGCCTGAAGTTTTTGAAGGAGGTCAAGTCCAAGGAAACCATCGTAATGTTTACAGTGGGAGGAAAATACTGTGAACGTGTGATAACAACGAGCATGGGGGGCAGGAGTAGTTACTGACAGGGGCAAAGTGTCTCCTAGGAGATTTAAGTAGGTATCAGCAGCTGAGATTAGTTCTGCTTTGGTGGTTAACAAGGGGCCAAATAGTCGGTGGTGTTGATCATAATAAGACTTGAACAAACATGACTTGGCAGCTCCCGTGTCGATTAACAAGCGGACAGGAATGTCCTTGATTTTGGCCATGTAATAAATGGGGGCAGTGCGGTCAGTTATGGCGTCCCCCGCTGAGGCCATCTTGGGTGGGGGGTACTTTAAAAATCCTGGGAGTCGGTATCTACCTCCTCCAGGGTTTCCTCGGTATCATCTGAGGTCATGATAGGGGCTATTTCTCCGGTGTGCATTTCCTCCATTTCTTCCTCTTGTCCCAACTCCTCTTCATTTACAGAAATGCGAGGAGTAAAGGGGCGAGGTTTGGCAGAGTCACGAATTTGATGGAGGGCACACTGAGCACTACAGGCAGGGAAATCATAGGGGTTGATAATTACTAATGTAGGGTTTTTACTTTGGTAGGTGTTGTAGGTTTTGTTCCGGTTGAAGATTCTGCGTGGCTGGGTAGGTTGGAACCGGGGCCTACTGGGTTGGGGCTTGCCGGAAGGATAGGTGGGTCTGTTGTGGAAAGATGAGGATGGGTAGGCATTCTTGGAGTTTTGGTGGTCGGGGTGCTGCGGGTGCGTGGGAAACCTCTTTATTACAGCGATTTGGGTGAGTGCTTCTGTGCGCACGGCCAAAATACGTCGGATCGTGATGAGATCTTTTTGATATCCGACAAAATCGTGCACACGGAAATGATCTTTTACTGCTGAGGGCAATATTGATACAAGGTTGACCAGAATCTGCTGCTCTTGTTGGATTCTGGTCAATGTGGGGAAAGAAACTTTTATATGTTGGGCGATCTTATTCACTGTGGCATCTAGATCGCCTTCAAATTTAGTGTCTTGGATACGGGTGTGGGCCACGAAAACGACCAACGAAGGCTTAATGGCTTCTATCACTATTGGGCGAAATTCGTCCCATGTGAGAGCAGGGTCCACTTGGTAGGCAACCAGGGAAACGGCTTTTCCCAGGTGCGTTAATGTCACAGCTATCTTTTCTGCGTCCGTGGTATAAACTAGGTCAAGTACGGGTTTCACTATGTCCATGAACGTTTCAATCTCGTAAGTTTCTCCATCATAATGTGGGATGGGAATGTGAGAACGGTGCGCCATGATGTTATCGTGTTCTGGCTGTTCCAAACTTGCAATGTAATGCAACCTTTTATCCGAATCAAGAACCACCGCTGCCGCCAATGTTATGCCCTGTTTTTCTACAGGATTAACTTGGGTAATGTGAGTTCTAACTGATTGGGTATATAAGGCTGCATGCACAATACAAGGTATGAGGAATAGAGAACACAAAATAAACACACGGTAACAAGACACACGATCACGTTTATTGAAGAGGATTAATAGGAAGCATAAGAAGGTATGAATACTCGTACAAGACAAATGATAGAAATGAACAACTAGCATTAGTGGATCTGGATGGAGCCTAGTCTCCCACTTCCAATGTTCAGGTATACTCTTCTGATCACTGGCTTGGTTTGCAAGTTTATATACTGGAAGACATCAATGTTACTTATAGATTCAATTTCACTAATTAGGTTTATTACTGGCAGTTCTGGTGCACAAATAGTAACTCACAGACTAGAATTAGACACGCGTATTTTTAGAGTACGGGAATTCTAGTAACCTCAGGGGGGTACTGATCTAAGTTTTATATTCTTATAGCAGAAACACGTAGAACACAAATCAGTGGGCGAACGTTAGATATCACTAGGGTTTTATATTTCTATGTAATAATATCTGAATAGGGGTAATTACGAGAGTTAATGTCGCCTGTTAATTAATGAACACTGATACGCTTAGCACTCCCCAATAGAATGGTTATATATGAATTATACTGGGGCAAAGATATAGCCACTTCATAGAAAGATTAATAAGTGAGTTTCTAATTAGTACTGTAACACGGTAATACTAATAAAGTGAATCTTGGGTAGTATTTGGTTGGTCTGGTCCTGGTTATCTTGCATCCGTGATGTTGGGGGCTAACGACTGGTTCCGCGGCCGTCCAGGGGGTCCATATGTAGGAAGTTCTCAAGACGGATCTCTTGGCGATCGTTGCTGGCTACACGCTTATATACCAACTGGTGTGTGAAGGTTATAAGGTGCACGTAGATTTCTTGTACGTGGACAGATGCTTCTATCTCAAATCTGCCACGGAGTCTGCTGGCTCTGAAACTCAAATCTCAGGAACAACACAAGGGCAGAGCTAGAGGTCAACTTAAGGGGGCCAGCCACTGGTTGGTGTCTATCTTTCAACTGATTTAACTGGGGGCTGGAGCTGGGTTCATAGGCTCGGTTTTGGACCCTGTAGGCCATAGGGATCTCGAGTCTTATGGAATTATTTGAGCTCTCAATAGATACGGGGACTAGGTAAGGTGGTGATTACTGTTGTGGCACATGGCTATAGGGAGCCTTCATAATGTGATATAACTGAGCCTTAGTAAGAGGTACTATTTTGGCTATTGTGGTAAACTATCAATGGAAGTTAAATATTACTAAGCTATAATGAATCAAATAAAATCAATCTAAATGAAAACTACTCTATATCTAAATTGAATTCAATCTGAAACAAGCTAATTTATATCCAAAGGTCTCACATAATAAATGTATATATAGGGTAAGGTTATAAGGGTTAATATTAGCCAGGAATTAACTCACCAATAGTTCCACGTGGCAATGAGGCAAGGGAGAACGTTTTACCCAATATGGTGGTGGACAATGGGGAACGAGACTTCGGTCCCAAGACACAAGTCAAGTTAAAGAAAGAATAAATGATTACATGGGAATGGACATGATTATATAATGTATGCTTATCTATCAGTCAGTCATGATGTCGATGAGAGCGTCTTGGTGGTGTAGCTGAGTGTGTGTGTATTGTGATTACAGGCACAAAAGCACGATCAACTGAGGGCGGAAAATTAGATGTTAACTGGTTGGTGTTCGTGAAGGCTCTGGCGTACCTCGAAAGCACACCTTGCTGCCTTGGCAAACCGCCAGGAGCCCAAATTATCGTACCGCATGTAGGTTGCTCTATACGATAAATTATATTAATATATACGATAAATTCATATATACTACATAAGACCATGGCAATATTGCTTAATAGCATATTAGGCCTTTTATAACTTAACTTATTTACAATCTTATAATATACGATCTACTCGTCCTACGTCTGGTGCTGTAGGAGAGATCGTGACGTCACAGAGACATACGAGATCACAAAAGTCATATTCTATCGTATTTATACGATACACTCCCCCCACAAAAAAGACCTGAACCCCACCTTAAACCTAAAGTTGCCCAGAGGCTATCTTCTGACGCCACAAGTCGACGGCGCCAGCAGCAGCGCGTCTGGGACGCGTCCCGGTCCGAGCATGATCACCATCAGTAAGAGGTGAGTCGTTCCTTTGAGAATCCTCGGACCCAGCAATAACAGGTGGAGCCTCAGATTGCAATGCGGAATCGAGCTCCAAAGCGTACAAACGTGCGATAGGACGAACAGTAGTTCCAGTGGCTGTCTTCAATAGCGCCACCCGCTCTACAGAGTCTGCCCCCTTGTATACCTCCAATACGCGGCCTAATTTCCAGTATAAACGAGGACTATCTTCTTTAATTAAAACAACTTCACCAACTGTAGGTGCCGTTGGTCTACCAGAGGGAGTAACACTCCTTTCCCTCAATGCTAGCAGATATTCACTAATCCACCGTTTCCTAAAATCCTCGATTATCCTGGATATATACTGGTATCTCTTAGACACCGCTACCTCAGAGTACAACGAGGGATCCTCTAACTCTACTATGGACTGAAAATCAGATGGAAACGCAGTCAATGGTTTTCCATATAGCAAGTGAGCTGGCGTTAATGGTAGTGGTTCTTGCAGGTCGGTGTACACATATGTAAGCGGGCGATCATTCACGACTGCCTCTATCTCTGTGAGGACTGTCGTCAACTCACTTTTCTTTAATAGAGCACGTCCTACAACCGCTCTTAGTCCTGACTTTACTATGCCGACACATCGTTCCCACATTCCACCAAACCAAGGTGCCTTAACTGGAATGAACCTCCATTCGCACTTCTTCTCTCCCAAAAAAGTGATAACAGTAGGATCACTACTCATATCCTTTAGATATTTTGATGCTTGGACATAAGTGGGAGCATTGTCGCTAAGAATGAGTTGAGGGAATGAACGACGGGCACAAAACCGTCTGAACGCCAGCATAAATTCTTCGCTAGACATATTATCACATAGTTCTAGGTGTACCGCTCGAGACGTCGCACAGCCCGTAGCCTAGTAGGTAGAGCTCTCGTCTCACACACGAGGGGTCGGGGGTTCAATCCCCGGCCGGGCGGAGACAAATTGGGCTTGTCTCCTTTCATGTGTTAGCCTCAGTTCACCTAGCTGTAAATAGGTACCTGGAATAAGTGGACGACGTTGTGACGTCCCATCTGGGGTTGGCAAAAATGGTAAAAGGCGAGATGGGTATCATAATTATGGTTCACCTAAGCTGATGGCTACCTAAGCCTTCGGGCGAGACGGTACCGTCTATAGTGAGAATGGTACCATACAGATCCACCCTAAGCCTTCGTTTCCGATGTCGCCAATTGGCTAAATACAGACTACACACACATCCACAGCCATTCCAACAGTACATAAAACACTTAACATGCATTTCACTCAATACATTCCCAGTTAAGGAGGCGCGATAATAATGAGCTTAGCTCGCATTGCGTGGATTCCCCTTGACGAACAAGTAACTGAGTAACTGAGTAACAGGTAAACAATAATATATAAACCTTCTCATGCTCCCTCGTCTTCAATGCCCCTGTGTAATCTAATCCTACCGCTTGGAAAGGTTCTACGTGCTTTACACGGCATTCAGGTAGGGGTGGAGCTGGTCCAGTTGCATATGGTTTACCCTTTAGTCTCTGGCATATTACACACTTTCTCACTACGCGTCGAGCTACTTGTCGAACCCTGGGTATCCACCATGTGAGACGTAAATTTGATATAATATGACATACTCCGTAGTGTTTTACTTCCCTATGTGCACGTATGATCAATAGATCAGTAACGTGATGTCTTGTTGGCATAAGTATAGGTCGGTTTGTGCCGTCTGGTACACCCGACCACTTCAGGCGACCCTCACATCTGATGAGGCCATTGTCTAGGTGCAACCGTAGTTGACGCACTATATTAGGCATTAATGTCTTATTCGAGCTTTTCAAGGATTCTAATTCATTGGAAAAGGTTTCTACTAGAACCCATTTGATCAAAGTTACTTCAGCTGCTTTAAATTCACGAGCATCAATGTTGTGACCCCTGTTGCAGAGTTGGCCCGTTACTTTAAGCTTGAGATTGGATACATATCGCAACACCCAAGCTACAACTCTGACTAGTTTATTATAGTCACCGAATCTTGCCCACCTCATGATAGGACCCGGTGGCTCATTTGGTTGGGCTGTAACTGCCACTGTTTCCAGTGGCAGAAGTCCCTCACCAACAGCATGCCATATAGTCCATTCACTTTCATGGAGCAGCCACTTTGGACCATGCCACCACAATTCGGACTTCATTAACTGGCTAGCCGTTATACCCCTAGTTATGAGATCACTAGGGTTTTCCTTTGTATTTACATAATGATAAGCAACGTCTGGCAAAAGGGCTCTAATCTCATCTACCCTATTCCGCACATAAACTGGCAGAGACTTCTTGCTATGTATCCAGTTGAGTGCGACTTGACTATCGCACCATACATGAACGATTTCAATATTTAATTCGCTCTCGTATGCTGCGCGTACATGTTGCACCAGACGTGCTAATAGCAGCATGGCAGTCAATTCCATTTTAGGGATAGTTACCTTTTTAACCGGGGCTACCTTGGCCCGGGCTGTAACTAAATGTGCCCCAAATGAAGTAACAACATATATGGCTACCCCGTATGCCGTGGCGCTAGCATCGCAAAACGTGTGTAACGTAACGTCACCGAACGCCGCCACTTTACGAGGTATAGGTTTAGTACATAGGATGGCATATTCATTCAACAGCAATGTTCCTTGGTCATTCAGGTCCTCAGGCAAACTGTCATCCCATCCTATTTTACGTCTCCAAACTTCCTGCATTAGAATCCTAGCTCTTATGGTAACAGGTAATGCTAGACCCAAAGGATCAAAAAATTGCGCAACTTTGCTCAACAGACTTCTTTTGGTGTGCGCTCCTGTCTGCTGAGCAAAAGACCTTGTTTGAAAAGTTAGTATGTCATGTTTAGGTTGCCAGATCATCCCCAAATTTCTGGACTTTTCCTGGGTAAACTAACTTTATATTGCTTGTCTGAGGCACAGTAGCACACAGACTCGTCAAACCTTTGTAGCGCAACTTCCGAGTCATAATCAGTCTCCATAGGATTAATGCCTATGTGATCCAATCTCCACAGTCGTTCCAGGTCGAACTCGGCAGCCATCTTAGGGTCACTAGGTTGGGAATCCTTCCTTCCCAACTCCTCTGCCGCGGTTATATTGACTCTATATATCGAGACCGTGTCGACCAGGACCTTTGACTGTGTAGTATGCACCTTTCCGCTCATGCAGTATCCAAATTTAGTGGGGATTAAAACTACACCACACATCTTTTTAAATCCAGGGTATACTACTTCATAATAATGATCTACACCAAGTAGAACATGCACCTCACTCTGATTTCCCATGGGATCTGACAAGTTAACCCCTTTGCTACGTAATGCGTGTTCCACCTTCTTCACACCCACAGATACATATTCTGGTAGGGTGTCTACTACGATACAAGTCATAAAGTACCGGTTTTTACGATAGAAATATGAAACCTCCGCTATCTCGTAGTCTTGTTTATCAGTAACCCCTGTGAAGCCCTGTAATCGAAGAGTCTCAGCCCCTACGATTCGGTGCTTCAGTCCCACTAGTACGGACCTCTTTATAAAGGAACGTTGAGACCCTTGATCTAGAAGTACCCGACAAACTTTGTTACTGTCATTACCTTCCATGGGAATCTGTATTGTGGGCAATATAGTGGTGTCTTGCGTGCTACCTAGTGTCACAGTTGTAGTACCCTCATTTTTGACGTCTTTGACTTTATCCGCTGTAGGACACAACTTATCAAAGTGATGTCCTTTGCAGTGCCGACAGGGCCTTAAGTATGTAGCAGTACATTGTCCCTGCTTACCATGTTCCCCACTTAGACAACCTACACATAGCTTCAATCTTTTCGCCTGTGCTAGTTTTGTCTCATTTGTTGGGTATTTCATGCAGAAACTCCATTTATGTTTGTTGTTGCATAGCTTACATAGAATCTGAGCAGGTTTCTCATATACACCCTCTTTCTTTACTTTAGTCCCCACTGTCATGCTTATTGTTCCCCTCTTCTCCACATTCTCACTCCCTCCCGACACATACATTCTCCCTTTGTTCAACTGTAGATTAATGATCTCCTTGCTGAACTGAGTTTTGAACTCCCCCAGTTCAAATGATCTTACCTTATCAAGTATTGCCATAGGAAGCTTCTGCCGCAAGATAATGACTATCATTTCCTGCGTGGTAATCCCTAGGGTGTCTAGCGATCGAGTATGGCACTCCATGTTTGCCCTGAAGTTTGTCAACTCATCAACCTTATACTGTGGTTCTGCGAGCCCCAACAAGGCAACGACATGGGCCATTTTCAACTGCTCTCTATCCCCGTATGTGGACTCTAATAAGTGTACCGCTTCAAGATAACTATCACCCACTACTGCAAAACCCTCTATTAATTGTAAGGCCTCTCCTTCCATTTGTCCCTTGAGATAGTAAAACTTGCGGACATTATCCAAAGAGGATTCATGAACCGCAGATCGAAACACGTCCCAAAAGGCTAACCACTCGGTTAAATTGCCCCCAAATGTAGGAAGATTGAGCTTTGGGAGGTGTACAGTGTGTTTTGGATCAGCCCTTCTATGGGCCTCATTATCGCCTCCCTTCTTACTTGCGACAGCACGCTGTAGTAGGTACTTCGCTCTAAAGACAGGTTCGTCATAGAGGGCGCGATTATCACACTCTGTGACTATCTCTTCCTCCTCTATCATGTCAGCCACAATCACCTCACTCAGAGCCGTAATACGACCGTGGGTAGCCTGGACGTTTTCTAATCTAGCCTCCAATTCCTCTAGTTCAGCAGTAGTGATGAAAGTGTTGATGTCCACTATTAGCCTATTTAATACTCCCCGAAGTCCCGCCCTTTGATTTTTAGGGGCTTTGATCAGCACCCCACTAGACGGTGTCTCTTTACCGTTTTTATCCATTTTGCATGCGAGCCTATAGGCTATGTATCTAAATGTTACGTTACAAAAACAACGGCCAAATAATAGTCTAATTAAGAGACGCCAACCGGCGGACTTCTATGTTATGGAGAAAAAATAGTACACTAAATAGCAATACCTACTAATGGATCATATTGAACAAGAAAAAATGTTAGGTCAGGTCATATGTCACAGGAAGTCTGAAACGGAAAAGAAAATTACTGGGGAAAGATGATGGGTGGGATGCAAGACTTAGGCAGGCACAACGATGTGACCCTGCATTCCGGCTCTAACCATCGCTTGGCTAGCCTTACCAGTTTATCATAGAGTTGTTCCTGCATCCTGTTATATGTCCCCTTGTTCATTGCCTTAAAATCCCTTACTGGTAGCTAATTCCCGGGTCTGGGCACCAATGTGGTAAACTATCAATGGAAGTTAAATATTACTAAGCTATAATGAATCAAATAAAATCAATCTAAATGAAAACTACTCTATATCTAAATTGAATTCAATCTGAAACAAGCTAATTTATATCCAAAGGTCTCACATAATAAATGTATATATAGGGTAAGGTTATAAGGGTTAATATTAGCCAGGAATTAACTCACCAATAGTTCCACGTGGCAATGAGGCAAGGGAGAACGTTTTACCCAATATGGTGGTGGACAATGGGGAACGAGACTTCGGTCCCAAGACACAAGTCAAGTTAAAGAAAGAATAAATGATTACATGGGAATGGACATGATTATATAATGTATGCTTATCTATCAGTCAGTCATGATGTCGATGAGAGCGTCTTGGTGGTGTAGCTGAGTGTGTGTGTATTGTGATTACAGGCACAAAAGCACGATCAACTGAGGGCGGAAAATTAGATGTTAACTGATTGGTGTTCGTGAAGGCTCTGGCGTACCTCGAAAGCACACCTTGCTGCCTTGGCAAACCGCCAGGAGCCCAAATTATCGTACCGCATTTAGGTTGCTCTATACGATAAATTATATTAATATATACGATAAATTCATATATACTACATAAGACCATGGCAATATTGCTTAATAGCATATTAGGCCTTTTATAACTTAACTTATTTACAATCTTATAATATACGATCTACTCGTCCTACGTCTGGTGCTGTAGGAGAGATCGTGACGTCACAGAGACATACGAGATCACAAAAGTCATATTCTATCGTATTTATACGATAGCTATATTGGAAGTATTGAGGGGAGGGAGACTGGATCTACTTTGCGAGGAGGACTGGGACAGCTGTGATAGGAGTGTCTCTCTTATTTTGCTCAGTCTTCCTTCTATGGTATAGCTGAGGTGCTAATTTGATTATCCGAGTATGCAAGAAAGGTGAATGGGTTATTGGGGGTTAATAGAGGTTAGTAAAGGGGTTAGTCATGCATGGTTAGTTCATTGATAGGAAGAATTCCTGTGCTACCTGGCAATGACCCGGAAGTCAAAACAGGGGTCAGGTATACCTCCGCAGGGGTGGGGGTCTCCCTCCTCAGGTGGGTAAAAAAGGGTAGATGCGCGCCCTCTCTCCGTGATGGTCGTCCGGCGGCTGTGGCTAGGGGCTTGCCATATCACCAGTGTTTGTAATAACCCTCTGTTTATGAGACAGATGTGGGTGTTCGTAATACCAAAACCGAAGGTGCCTTGACTAGCTGGTTTAATCGGTTGGGTTGTTAATTGCATGGTTTGCTGGATGTGGTGGAGACTGGGTTGCTAACTCTGCCACATTTATCTGGAAGTATGGCAATAGAAGTTAGTCACTGGCGAGGCGGCTAGCCTCGCACTGACGATCATTGGGTACAGGGTTGTGAATGGGTTGTGAGGGAATAGATGGCATGCAGAGGGTTAGTAAAGTTCTAATGTTGTTCCGTCCTACTAAGGGAGTTAGGCTGGATAGGAGTATATATATAAAAGGTTTGAGAACGTTAGCAACGGAAAAATCAAGGATCTTCAGGAGGTATGATGGAGAGGCTAGGTCGGAAAGGAGTCGAGGAGCGTGGGGGGTTAATGAGAGGGAGAGGGTTCAGGGGGCTATGTGGAAGTTTGACCCTAAGGTCTCCGGGCGTAGGGGTGGCATTAGACTACAATTGATATTGGAGTTTGGGGGTTAATGACAGTGAAAGTATGTTAGCCAAATGCTACCGGGGGATGAGCAAATACGGGGTGGTATATGAGTCTGGAAAGGATAGAATCATGTGGACTGTGGGCTGTGGGGAAAAGGAGGTTAACTGTAGGTGTGTGCTTGACTGTGGATAAAAGTAGGGAAAACATGGTGTATTATTACTCGTCAATACGAGGGGTTATGGACACTATTATTTGACACGATTTCTTGCTGATCTAGTTGTCCCTGGGAACTGCGTTTTCTATGAAATATAGACCAAAGAAAAGCGGCAGTTCGTAGGGGTACTTCGTTATTGTTTCGTGGTAGATATGTGTCTAGACAATGGTAAAAAAAGGTTATCTATACAATCTCTGGTTGGGGTAAGAATTAGAGTTACGGCTTGGTGGCTAACATCTTCAGTCATTATCTCTGTCTAGGTCTTACAGGAATAATGGTTATATATACAATGGTGTACCCGTGGGTATCATAGTTTCTTATCAATTATGACATGGGGTTTAACATACTACTTCTCGGATGGAAGAACATACATAGATTTATGGGGGCGGTTGGTCTTCAGAAACTTAGTCTGGCAAGACAAGGTATTTTAAGGGGGTGAACATATTACTTCTCGGATGGAAGAACATACATAGATTTATGGCTGTCTGAACTGGTTGGCATTGGCTCAACCTAGGGACAGGGCATGGGTGTTTTAAATGAATGTGTGCTCATGTTCATCATTATGTAGGTAGAGTCTGGCGGGTAAGAGGTGTAGGACACGAAGCAAAAATAGAGTAGTGTGTACTGTGGATACGAAGGAGGTGATTGGAAGACGTATAACAATGGTGGAAAAGTAAATGGAAGAGATGAACACAATGGCGGAAAAAGATAACTAACCTAAGGATTGAATACATAGATTTATGGCTGTCTGAACTGGTTGGCATTTGCTCAACCTAGGGACAGGGCATGGGTGTTTTAACCTGGGAGGAACATACATAGATTTATGGGGGGATTGGTCTTCAGAAACTTAGTCTGGCAAGACAAGGTATTTTTAGGGTATGTTGATATTGACATCCTAATTTAGGGACAGGGCATGGGTGTATGAACTTTAAGGTGTATTTATGTTCGTCATCATGTAGGTAGAGGTGTAAGACATGAGGGGTAGTGTATACGCGAGGTGTGGGAAAGGTCAGTGTTTAGAAGGGGTAGGCAGGTGTGGTTTGGAGCTGCTTAGCCCTGTAGGCTTCGGCCTGTCTGAACTGGTTGGCTCGGTCACCTGGTCCTTTCGTTCTGTGGGCCTTTCTTTCGGGTGTTTCTGTGTGGTGTTTGCTCGTGGCTTCTGTGGTGGGCTTCTCGTTCTGGGGCATTTTACCATCAATGCCATGTATAGCGTTACGGCAAAGGGTCTAGATGGGTCTCTAAGTCACTAATTGTTTAGGTTAAGAAAGAGGGGGGGGGGGGGGTGCAGTCAGTGAAACATAAGACAC
The DNA here is from genome assembly GCA_037953745.1 of Lithodes maja. Lineage (NCBI taxonomy): Eukaryota > Metazoa > Arthropoda > Malacostraca > Decapoda > Lithodidae > Lithodes > Lithodes maja. The sequence continues at coordinate 42,474 of JBAKBP010019210.1, forward strand.
CCTAGACCCCGCCGGAGGATATGTACAGAGTATACGAGCTGTGATACAATGTATAAGTGTTGTGATTAAAATTTCTCTGTAGTAATGCCTACGGGAAATGTTGTTGATGTAGTACAACAATGGTTTCTTTCAGTGGGATACACTGTTGAAGCAATTTAATTTTAAGCGTTCTCGGTAGTTGCAACTACGAGTAGCATTTTAGTAAGTACTTCTGCGATAGTACGAGAATTTGTTCTATTTTTGTGTCTAATTTTAAGGAATATACACATTAGAATAATGGGGTTTATATGTGCACATGTAAACATAAAGTTTTATTTTTCACCACTTAATTTAAGTGGGGTGCCTTTAACTTTCAGATCTGTGAACAGATTCTCATAGTTACCCTTTTTTCCTCAAGCAGGCTTCTTTAAGCACGCCCCTGCTTGTACCCCTTTTTATATGTTGTATAAAGTTTATACATAAATATATTATTTTTTACAAAGTAAGAATACTATGTGGTTGTTTGATTATCTGCCTATTCTATTTGCAATGGTTATGATATGATTACGAATGTCCCCCTCCAGTCTTAGATAATAATAATAATAATAATAATAATATTTATTCAGTCAGCAATTTACAGAGTTGGTACCACATAGTTTGTTACAAATATGACATGTACCAGCCTTGCATAATTCCAACTAAGGATAGCCCAATAAGGCCGTTAGGCGTATTTCCATTGGGGTCCTTGTGGGATTAGGTTAGCTGGGGAAAAGGGGAGGATAAAGAAATAGATACTTTAGAGAAAGTATTTCTAGGGGGTTATTTTAAGATACCTTACATCCTATAGTAAATATCAGTAATCCGTAATCAGTAATCATTTCAGTTTGGTTTGTCTATCTCTTATGTCGTATTTAGTAGTAGACATAAGCTTGGTGCTCCCTTCTCGCAGCTGTCCGGTTCAGGTGTTCCTTCAGGCTACGTCTGAAGGAATACAGTGTTCTCTTTTCACGGACTGACTGGGGTAGGTCGTTCCAGTCTTTGATGGCAGTGAAGAAGAATGTTTGCTTACCCTGTCCTTGGATTCTCGGGACCTTAAAATTAAACATCATGTTTCTTGTATTATGTCCACTCCTCTCATTTGCTTTAACAAAATCATTCTGTAGATACTCTGGAGCTCTGTCATAGAAAATTTTGAAGGCATTAGTTAGCCTCATTTGTTTGGCCCTGTCAGAGACATTGAGCATACCTAGTGACTGAAGTTGTTCCTGGCCAACATGTGATCTGGGTCCTAGTTTCAGCATGAACCTAACCATTTTATTTTGAGTGACCTGAAGTTTGTGCTGTGCTGATTTAGATGATGCAGAGTACCAGGATGACACAGAATAGTCAAAATGACATTGAACAAGCGCTTGGCAGAGGGTCTTTTTGGTCGCCGCGGGCAAGCATCCCACCTGTCTATACAGGTATTTTATACGTGCTCTACACTTACTCAGGATAGATTCCAAAATTGTTTCACCTGACAAACTCGCGTCCAGTTTCAGTCCGAGATATTTAACTTGTGACACTGTTGTTATAGGAATATCATTACAGTTGACCGAGAAGCCCACAATGTCTTTCAGTTTGATCAGGCATAATCGTCAATGATGGAGGGGCCACTAATAAATTATAGGTTTGACTCCTGCAAGGAGATAAAGAAAACCTAATATTTAGTAGTGGCCCCGTAATCATTGACGACTGGGGCCCTCCCGACCATCCCCTTCCCATTCGTTGATGTATTAAGGATTTTGGTTTACTTGATAAATTATGTCAGTGAAGGCGAATAGATGCGCTAGTCAGCGTCTGGTCCAAGAATCCACAGAAGTACATCCACGGAATATGGAAAGCTTATGAATAGTTATTCTTATTTTATTTTTATTTTTTATTTGTTACAAAGTTTTTTCGTAGTGAGAACCCAATCATAAAGACGAACCATGAGTGATTTTGCGTGTGCTTATGATGAAGGTTCCTCTGAGCTCTGCGGCGGTAGATTCAAACTACGCTTATGAGCGTTTGAAGAGGTAGCCTTATGTAATAGGCATAATCATCAATGATTACGGGGCCACTACTAAATATTAGGTTTTCTTTATCTCCTTGCAGGAGTCAAACCTATAGTTGACACATTCAGTAGAAGACGAGTCTGCTTTGTTACGGCTGCTTTCCTATATAGACTCTGAGGTATTCCATAAAGACACATCACAGAAATTGATGGATATCAATAGCACATACCTTGAATTCCTTAAAGAAGAGGGGTTTGATAATCCTACATCTGAACCATACAATTTACTGACCAAAATCAAAGCACATTATGGCAGTAAGCTTCATGTCGATCAAGAGAGTAAAAAGCAGGGTACTTACATATCAATGGCAAAAGAAACTATGAATAACGACATCAAAAATGTTGCTTTCTTTCTGCGACGTAAAATCATGAAGCTCCGCGATAATACATTGCCAAACCCAATCACAGTACAAGCAATATGTGATGGTCAACCTTCTAATATACCAGGTGAACTGATAGATTTCTATAGATTTATGTACAGTGGCTCAAAACAAGAAGGCAGTGAGAGAGTAGAGCACTACGTGGAATCATCAGCAGAAGACGATGTATTCAAAACTACAAG
>JBAKBP010019211.1:0-45109 GCA_037953745.1 Lithodes maja
CTACCCGCACCTCAACCGCCTGTACACCATGCCAGGACCCAATAGAACAACAAAGGCCCTTCTCCTTCTCCTCCTCCACTCTCCTTCTCATTCTCCTCCCTTCCTCCCTTCTCCTCCTCCTCTCTGCTTCTCATTCAACTCCCTCCCTCCCTTCTCCTCCTCCTCTTGCTTCTCATTCTCCTTCCCTCCCTTCTCCTCCTCATTCTCCTCCCTCCCTTCTTTTCCTCCTCTCTCCCTACTTTTCCTCCTTCTCCTCCTGTCTTCGTTCTTTTCCTCCTTCTTCCTCCCTTCTTCTCATCCACCTCTTCCCTCCCTCACTACCTCCCTACTACCCCCTGTTCTTCTCTTCCTACTCTCTTCCCTCTCATTTAACCCGCTGAGTGCCAGCCAATTTTGACGGTGTGCTTCTGCCAGTGCCAGATTTTTTTTTTTTGGGGGGGGGGGGCTAAATCTATCAAGTTGGGAGAGAAAGGAAGGATAATGGTAAAAAAAACACTCCCCTCGCCAGAAAACAGGTCCCCGATGGTCCCGAAAGTAGCTGAAAAGACACTATAGACTACAGAGACTTTTATGGTATCGGAATGTATGGGTGGGAGGGTGGTTTTGGGGTTGATGGGGGGAAGGTAGAAGGGTAATTGAATTGTGTTACAGATATGAAGCCGATTGGTGAGGTACTTTCGCCACCACGGATTTTCCTTTTTTTCCTTTTCTTCGTACGGATACGCTGGAAGTGGGTGGTGGGAGGCAGTTGGGGGTGTGGTGGGGGGAAGGCAGAAGGGTAATGCCCTTTCACACATACAAGACTCGGGTGCCGCATGCAGCAGAGTAGCTAGTCGTGGCGTTTTTTTCCCCGACTTGGTGGAGCTGGCTCGGTAATGCCGCATCCAAAGGACTTCACCAGACTACAGAAGACTACAGCCGCATACAGCCGACGTTGTCGTCTTGACTCCGGAGAAGTCTTGAGACTCGAACCGACAATGGAAATAACGGTCATTTGTACATGCCGACTACACCCGCATCTATAAGACTTCAGACGATCGACTTCAGAGTCGAACCGCATACACTGGCATAAAGCCGACACATACAGGTTCTGTGGCCAACGGAGGTATATACGTCCTCGCCGAAAAAACATCGTAGCAGCGAAACGACTGCACCTATGGCTTTCATATTTTTACCACATGTACCTTACCCTTCTGGCTACCCACCACAAAAATCCCAAATCCCTCCTCCTACCCACACGCTGACTGTCGGTCCCGTCAGAAGGAAAAAAAAAAAAAGGAAAATATGTGGCGGCGAAACGACTGCACCAATCGGTTCCATATTTGTGTGACAAGTCCCTTACCCTTCTGCCTTCCCCCCACCACACCCCCAACTGCCTCCCACCACCCACTTCCAGCGTATCCGTACGAAGAAAAGGAAAAAAAGGAAAATCCGTGGTGGCGAAAGTACCTCACCAATCGGCTTTATATCTGTAACACAAGTCAATTACCCTTCTACCTTCCCCCCATCAACCCCAAAACCACCCTCCCACCCATACATTCCGATACCATAAAAGTATCTGTAGTCTATAGTGTCTTCAGCTACTTTCGGGACCGGACCATCGGGGACCTGTTTTCTGGGGAGGGGAGTGTTTTTTTTACCATTATCCTTCCTTTCTCTCCCAACTTGATAGATTTAGCCCCCCCCCAAAAAAAAAAAAAAAAAATCTGGCACTGGCAGAAGCACACCGTCAAAATTGGCTGGCACTCAGCGGGTTAAATGAGAGGGAAGAGAGTAGGAAGAGAAGAACAGGGGGTAGTAGGGAGGTAGTGAGGGAGGGAAGAGGTGGATGAGAAGAAGGGAGGAAGAAGGAGGAAAAGAACGAAGACATGAGGAGAAGGAGGAAAAGTAGGGAGAGAGGAGGAAAAGAAGGGAGGGAGGAGAATGAGGAGGAGAAGGGAGGGAAGGAGAATGAGAAGCAAGAGGAGGAGGAGAAGGGAGGGAGGGAGTTGAATGAGAAGCAGAGAGGAGGAGGAGAAGGGAGGAGAATGAGAAGGAGAGTGGAGGAGGAGAAGGGAGAAGGGCCTTTGTTGTTCTATTGGGTCCTGGCATGGTGTACAGGCGGTTGAGGTGCGGGTAGAGGTGTGCGTCGTGGGTGATCTCGTCGAAAACTGGGTCAAGTGCGCTGCGTGGGGCCTATATATAGGGGCCGTGTCGCCGTTCTGTGGTTGGGATTTTTTTTTTTTGTTTTTGGTCGGCTTGATGCGGCTGTTTGCGGTTCGTTCGAGTTGGGTGTTGTCGGTTGGATGTTTCTGTTGTCTGCTCAAGTTGGCTCGACTCTTCTGCCATATTGGGTTCCGGGTGTTGTCGTACGTGTGCACTCCTGTCAATGTGGTTGGAGTCTGCTGTGATGCGGCTGCTTGCTGCTGAAATCCTCTCTTGTCGGTTGTACTCGGTCGACTCATATTATTGCATAATTATATGCAAATATATGTAAATATATGTAAATTTATGCACACGACTTCAGCAGACTTATGCTGCTGTACTCGTGTCTGGCGGCTGTACTCTGGTGTATGCGGCAGTAGTCTTTATGATACACATGAAACACAATTCGCTACGCTATACTCAAGGACTACAGCCGCATACAGAAGACTAGTGACGACTAGCGCCGACTAGCGCAGACTACTCCCCGCATCCACCAGACAAATTTCAAGTCTGGACCAAATTTCAAAACTCACAAACATTTTGTTCGGGGGCCACGACTTACACGCATTGCCAGGACTTCACCAGACTACAGACGACTACAGCCGCATGGTCAGGACTAGGTGCCGATTCGGGTGCGCATGCAGCAGAGTAGCTACTCTGCTGCATGCGGCACCCTAGTCCTGTATGTGTGAAAGGGGCATAAGGGACTTGTCACACAAATATGGAACCGATTGGTGCAGTCGTTTCGCCGCCACATATTTTCCTTTTTTTTTTTCCTTCTGACGGGACCGACAGTCAGCGTGTGGGTAGGAGGAGGGATTTGGGATTTTTGTGGTGGGTAGCCAAAAGGGTAAGGTACATGTGGTAAAAATATGAAAGCCATAGGTGCAGTCGTTTCGCTGCTACGATGTTTTTTCGGCGAGGACGTATATACCTCCGTTGGCCACAGAACCTGTATGTGTCGGCTTTATGCCAGTGTATGCGGTTCGACTCTGAAGTCGATCGTCTGAAGTCTTATAGATGCGGGTGTAGTCGGCATGTACAAATGACCATTATTTCCATTGTCGGTTCGAGTCTCAAGACTTCTCCGGAGTCAAGACGACAACGTCGGCTGTATGCGGCTGTAGTCTTCTGTAGTCTGGTGAAGTCCTTTGGATGCGGCATTACCGAGCCAGCTCCACCAAGTCGGGGAAAAAAACGCCACGACTAGCTACTCTGCTGCATGCGGCACCCGAGTCCTGTATGTGTGAAAGGGGCATTACCCTTCTGCCTTCCCCCCACCACACCCCCAACTGCCTCCCACCACCCACTTCCAGCGTATCCGTACGAAGAAAAGGAAAAAAAGGAAAATCCGTGGTGGCGAAAGTACCTCACCAATCGGCTTCATATCTGTAACACAATTCAATTACCCTTCTACCTTCCCCCCATCAACCCCAAAACCACCCTCCCACCCATACATTCCGATACCATAAAAGTCTCTGTAGTCTATAGTGTCTTTTCAGCTACTTTCGGGACCATCGGGGACCTGTTTTCTGGCGAGGGGAGTGTTTTTTTTACCATTATCCTTCCTTTCTCTCCCAACTTGATAGATTTAGCCCCCCCCCCAAAAAAAAAAAAAAAAAAATCTGGCACTGGCAGAAGCACACCGTCAAAATTGGCTGGCACTCAGCGGGTTAAATGAGAGGGAAGAGAGTAGGAAGAGAAGAACAGGGGGTAGTAGGGAGGTAGTGAGGGAGGGAAGAGGTGGATGAGAAGAAGGGAGGAAGAAGGAGGAAAAGAACGAAGACAGGAGGAGAAGGAGGAAAAGTAGGGAGAGAGGAGGAAAAGAAGGGAGGGAGGAGAATGAGGAGGAGAAGGGAGGGAAGGAGAATGAGAAGCAAGAGGGGGAGGAGAAGGGAGGGAGGGAGTTGAATGAGAAGCAGAGAGGAGGAGGAGAAGGGAGGAGAATGAGAAGGAGAGTGGAGGAGGAGAAGGGAGAAGGGCCTTTGTTGTTCTATTGGGTCCTGGCATGGTGTACAGGCGGTTGAGGTGCGGGTAGAGGTGTGCGTCGTGGGTGATCTCGTCGAAAACTGGGTCAAGTGCGCTGCGTGGGGCCTATGTATAGGGGCCGTGTCGCCGTTCTGTGGTTGGGATTTTTTTTTTTTTTTTTTGGTCGGCTTGATGCGGCTGTTTGCGGTTCGTTCGAGTTGGGTGTTGTCGGTTGGATGTTTCTGTTGTCTGCTCAAGTTGGCTCGACTCTTCTGCCATATTGGGTTCCGGGTGTTGTCGTACGTGTGCACTCCTGTCAATGTGGTTGGAGTCTGCTGTGATGCGGCTGCTTGCTGCTGAAATCCTCTCTTGTCGGTTGTACTCGGTCGACTCATATTATTGCATAATTATATGCAAATATATGTAAATATATGTAAATTTATGCACACGACTTCAGCAGACTTATGCTGCTGTACTCGTGTCTGGCGGCTGTACTCTGGTGTATGCGGCAGTAGTCTTTATGATACACATGAAACACAATTCGCTACGCTATACTCAAGGACTACAGCCGCATACAGAAGACTAGTGACGACTAGCGCCGACTAGCGCAGACTACTCCCCGCATCCACCAGACAAATTTCAAGTCTGGACCAAATTTCAAAACTCACAAACATTTTGTTCGGGGGCCACGACTTGACACGCATTGCCAGGACTTCACCAGACTACAGACGACTACAGCCGCATGGTCAGGACTAGGTGCCGATTCGGGTGCGCATGCAGCAGAGTAGCTACTCTGCTGCATGCGGCACCCTAGTCCTGTATGTGTGAAAGGGGCATAAGGGACTTGTCACACAAATATGGAACCGATTGGTGCAGTCGTTTCGCCGCCACATATTTTCCTTTTTTTTTTTCCTTCTGACGGGACCGACAGTCAGCGTGTGGGTAGGAGGAGGGATTTGGGATTTTTGTGGTGGGTAGCCAAAAGGGTAAGGTACATGTGGTAAAAATATGAAAGCCATAGGTGCAGTCGTTTCGCTGCTACGATGTTTTTTCGGCGAGGACGTATATACCTCCGTTGGCCACAGAACCTGTATGTGTCGGCTTTATGCCAGTGTATGCGGTTCGACTCTGAAGTCGATCGTCTGAAGTCTTATAGATGCGGGTGTAGTCGGCATGTACAAATGACCGTTATTTCCATTGTCGGTTCGAGTCTCAAGACTTCTCCGGAGTCAAGACGACAACGTCGGCTGTATGCGGCTGTAGTCTGGTGAAGTCCTTTGGATGCGGCATACCGAGCCAGCTCCAAAAGTCGGGGGACAAAAACGCCACGACTAGCTACTCTGCTGCATGCGGCACCCGAGTCCTGTATGTGTGAAAGGGGCATTAGCCTAGGTTTACTAGGCAACAATGATATATTGGCCTCTACCCTCACTAATTTCTGCAATTATTTACCTTAATTTACCTTCGGTGGTGCTTCACTGCAATAGCAATTGCTCCCAAACCTGTTACTAACGATATCCGCCCTTTGTTTACAATAATTTAAACTTGTGGAGGAGTGCCAGTTACTCTGTGACACTTTTCCCAGAACCACTCATAAAACGAACCTTGTGTCTTGCACGAAAAATCTTTAATGAAAGGTCACAGAGCTATATAATATTAACAACGTCCAATCAGATTAATGTCCTATTTACTCTTGGAACATACCGATGAAATTCACAAATGGAAATACAATTTAACTTTGTTGGGAAACTTTCTTGTATCTGGCAACGATGGACAATCTCTGTATGTCTAAAACACTGGATAGGAAAACTGCTCCCTGAATTGAAGCCACTGTTTGTTATTAACACTGCATACGGACATTTCTAACATTGGGAATACTTATCCAGAAATTGTGTTGGAATTTATAATAAACTAAGTATTGGATGCGAAACTATGTCCTAATATGGGGATCAAGGAATATATGAAGGTTTTGTGTCACAGCCTGCAAGATGGCGGTCATTTGTCTCTCAAATGCCGCCATCTTTGTACGATTTTAACATTGAAATACGTAGCCTATATATGTTAATTTTTCGTCAATTGAATAAGATTGAATTAAGCTATTATGGGTTAAGTTCGGTAAGTTAAGTTAGGGTCTCTCAGTAAAGTTGTGATACTTAGCTTTCATATTAATTTTCATATTTGATGGTGTAGCGTTCTTACCTTTGATGGTGTAGCGTTCTTACCTTTGATGGTGTAGCGTTCTTACCTTTGATGGTGTAGCGTTCTTACCTTTGATGGTGTAGCGTTCTTACCTTTGTTTCTGGCTAGAATTAGACGATTTTATGCAGTTTAAGAAGGACCTACAGTATGATATTAAGAGGGTTTATTGATATCGTATTCACCCATTTGAGTGGTATTAGATTAGGCCTACATACCCTGGTGTGTTCTTAACACCTTCACAATATAGGCACTACATAAGGTTCATCATTTGCTGGTTATCATTAGACGATTTTCCGTACTTATAATCTGCTTCTACGACTCAAATGGGCAAATAAAACCCTCTTAATGTCATAGATCCTTCCTAAACTGCATAAATAATCTAATTATAGCCAGAATTGGGCAGAGAAAATCCTGTTACTTTCAATGCTTCGAAAATTCAATTTCTCCATCTACCTACCAGTCATAATCTTCCAAATGACTATCCTTTTATCATAAATGACACATACTTCAATCCTTCATCATTTGTCAATATTCTTGGTTTCTCATATATATTATTTTGATTTTACTGATCATTCTAGGAAATGCCATATCACCACTCTTGCTAAAACAGTTCCCAGCAGTCAAGTTTGCTCAACCGTTTTCATGGGTTCCTTGCCCCTGGACAGCTTCTTGCTCTGTACAGGGACACAGTGCGCCCATGTATCAAGTACTGTTCTCATGTGTGAGAAGGTTCCACCCACACCACAGTTTTTGAAATGGTAGAGTCAATAGCATTTTGTCTCATCAACTCACTTCCACCTACTAATTCCCTACAATCTTTGGTAAATTTCTATAATTGCACCTATACGAGCTAAAAAATATATTATTGTATTTAACAGGAAGGTACGACCAGGTAAGTGATGTGGCAATATGCGGAAATGGATTATAAGGGCATTCCGCCCCCTCTGACAAAAGTCTATCAATCTAGATGTGACACGGATTTTACATTGTCTCAGAGAGACATTAACCTAACCTAACCTAACCTAACCTAACAACCTTACCTAACCTAACCTAAACTAACAACCTTACCTAACCTAACCTAAACTAACAACCTTACCTAACCTAACCTAGCCTAACATAAGGGGGTAAGGGGCTTATAATCCATTTCCGCATATTGCCACCTATACCACATCACTTACCTCATCATACCTAATTCCTGTTAAATACAATACTAATTTGTTTAGCTCATATAGGTGCAATTATAGACCTATACCCAATGTTTCACTATGCACCACAATGCTGTATATATCTCACTCTCCCATTACTATTACAATAATCAGTGTTCTCTTAATGTATGCCTCCTCCCTTACAGAGAGTGGGTGGCAATTGCCACCAAATGTGGAGTATGCAGAAAAGGGTACGGGTGCAAACTCAATTCAGAGTATCGTCTGCCACTGCTAGGTACACCAGCGGTTGAATTCCATGGAACGGTTTGTTTATGGTCTTTGCGCAAATCATCCGGCACTTTTTGGTGGCCATGTTTGTTACATTCAGATTGTGTCTATCATACTGCACATGTCCGGTAAAAGCTTTTGTGTGTGACCCCCCCACCCTCCTTTATCTCTCAAGTGACCGTATCAGTTGTTGAGAAGGCTGCCACAGGTGAGGCGGTGCCTGATGGTGGTTGAGGGGACAGAGAGGAGCCGGTTAGATGCCCGGAAGGTGACATAAACGCTGCAGCTAAAAAGGAAGTTGTGAAGAGGGTTTATGCATGGAAGAAGAAATTGTATAGCATCTTACTGTATATTCTGAGAAAGTATCTTGGTGGCCTTCAGTTATTCCTGAGGAGACCCTTAATATCCTATGTATATTATGCTTAAAATTAATAGTCAAAGGCGGATAATATGGGATTTTGTCAAAGGGCCCAAAGTAGTTTGGCCTTTTTCCCATAGACAATGGGCCTTGCTGTTATCGGTTTTGGGGTTAGCAGCAGTTTGGCTAGACTAATTGAATCGCTACTCACAAGGGCCCACTGTTTGCATAGTATGCAAAGGTAAGCTTGTGAGTGTTAACCTTGGCAATGAGTCACAGGAGATGGTGGACATGTTTTGCTACTTGGTAGATACCATCTTTGCCGGTGGTGGAAGATTCCGCCTTCCCTTGAAGGGAAAGGTGTAAGCCTCATGTGATAAAACCGTAGTGACATCTGCTTCCGAAATATGGCCTGTCAAAGTGGATGATATCAACAGAATGAAATGTAAGAAGATGAGAATGGTGAGATGGATGTGTGGGACCAATCTGCAAGATAGGATACATAGTGAAGAGTTGAGGAGACGGATAGATATCAAGTGTATCAGTGATGAGATGTGTACTAGCAGGCTTGGAGGGTTTGGAAATGTGGAGAGGATGAATGAACTAAGTTGGGTGAAAAGATGCAAGTCCATGAACAAAGAGGGAGCTGCACCAAGGGGCAGACCTAGAAAGATGTAGGATCAGGCCTTAGTCTGATCATGAATTTAAAAACCTGACAAATGAGGCAGCTCTGAACATGGCTGCCAGGAGTGCAGCCATTATGTTTATTATTTATATCTTATTGATGTTGTTAATCATGCTTCAGCTATATACAGGTAACGTCAGTATTATGCATTTATACATTAGCCCTTTTATTTTTTGTTCTATGTGGATGAGGGAGACAAAAGGCAAAACTGCCTGTGACGAGTGCCTGAATGAAAGAATGACAGGGCCAAAATCAAGGAATGTTCGAGCCAAAATGTCTGGACACACAGAGTTTGAAGTAATTTAGGTCATAGGATGAGGGAAAGATGGATTCCAGAGCTCAGCTGTTGGAACTCAGCTGACATCCTTTAAAGAATATTCTAGCTAGTATTAAACAATTGTATTCAGTATTTAAATTAACATTCAGCAACTAACAGGCTTTGAACTATCTAGATCACTTAACCTGGGAGCACACCATTGAGGTAGGGGCCAGGGTAGCTTGGTGTAAAGAATTACAAAATAATCGTGTCTCTTAGAATTAAAAGAAATCCACTTTAATTGATACTCGCATTCGCCAATATACACATTTCCACACCCCAAAAATGTGGGTGTGGTGTGGTAGTGGTTGCGAGTTGAATATATGGCGCGCATAGGCGCGACACAGCCCGGGCGAGCGAGTGTGTGTGAGTGTGGGCGGGCATGAGGAGGGAGGGAGGCGTGATTGATAAGAACACTCTATATCTCGCCTATAAAGCACTTTTATGTCTCCAAATGTGCATAAACTTGAATGAAGAGGCACATGTGAAGAATAGACACCTATAAAATCAAATGACGGAAGATGAAAGGGAAACTAATAGTGAGCGGAGGAGGTGGGAGGCTGGCAAGGGAGACAGGTGTCAGGTTACAGTGCGCATTCACAGGATGGGATGTTCAACGATATTCACTGCAATGTGTTATTGTTGTATTAGACTACACAAAGATAGTGCTTGATAGGAATAGTGCAAGTATTTTTGAGGCACATGTGAAGAATTGATGCCAATAAATCAAGCATAAAGAGGAATGATGGAAGATGAAAGGGAAAGTAATAGTGAACGGAGGAGGTGGGAGGGTGGCGAGGGAGGAAAGTGTCAGGTTACAGTGCGCATTCACGGGACTCTCGACCTTATACACTGCATTGTGTTATTGTTGTATTAGACTACACATAGTGCTTGATAGGCATAGTGCATGTATTTTTGGAGGTCAATATCAATAAATTATGTTAGTAACGCAAGTTATATCAACACGCAGTATTTATTTGCAACTCATGAATGAAAGTTTAACAAATTCCTGTGTACACAGGGTAGTGCCTTTGGTAGCCATCCAGGAGTCTGTCGGTCAGCTCGACTTTACGGCAACCCCTAAAAATTGAGGTGGCGTGCCATGTTTCGCGAGGAGCCGGTAGGCAACATTGTAGACGAACTCCCGTAACTTGATTTTTTTGTTCGGGGAAATGTCTTTCTTCATAAGCCACAAGTTGTAGGCGTTGAGCTTCGTGATGTCGACCATGTGGAGGAAAAGCTTGTGATACAACTTCACATTCTTCCTCAGACACCCAAAGCCTGCAACTTGCCAATCTGACTTGTCTGCCAGGTGCATTATGTTCTTGGTATATACTACCACCCATAGACTACAGTAGATCTGGACTGGACACGAAAATGGAACTTTGCAGTAAGGGACCCAAAATCGGAGATCGAACCCCCAATTTCGAACCTCGAAGCCGCGAAAATATCAAATTTTTGCGGTTTCAAGGTTCGAACTTGAGGGTTCGTTCTCCGATTTTGGGTCTCTTACTGCAAAGCTCCATTTTCGTATCCAGTCCAGATCTACTGTAGTCTATGTACCACCTTATCAGGTTTCTGTATAGGCTTCTTGGTACGGTAGTGGATTTTACCAGTGTCCACTTGGGCACCTGTGTGATTAGTAGAAATCAAATGGAATGACCATCTATCATTCCAATTTATAGACACGACTTTCCCAGACTTCTCCAGCTGTTTGTAATGGGTCTTCCTTTTTTCGTCTTTCCTGTTCCTGTTACCATTGTTTGTGTTACTCTGCCAAATCGTCCTCAGAAGGGGTGTCAGTGGAGGAGGGGTCGTCCAGGTGAATGCGAGGCCAGTTAACTTGGGCATGTACTTCCTGATATTTCTGACAGTTCCACATAACCCCATCTGGTTGTCATAAAGAAACTGACAGAGAGCAGGACTTGTATACCAATTGTCGGTGTACAACGTGTGCCCTTACCCATGTAGGGCTCCATCATCTTCTTGACTATGTGCTCTGACATGCCTAAGGGGTCGTTGGCACCGACTCTAGGAATATCTATATCTGTGCCGGTATAGACGATCGTGTCAAGCACTATGCCTGTCTCGCAGTCACACAATACAAACAGCTTGATTCCAAACCTGTGCCTCTTCAAGGGTATGTACTCTTTGAACAGCAGGCGCCCTTTAAAGAGAATGAGCGACTCTTCAATCATCAGGTTGTGAAAGGAGTAGAAATACTTCTTGAACCTTTGCAATAACATGGTGAACAGATGCCAGACTTTCCGGGTTCGATTATCTATGTTTGGATTTTCGTTGTCTGTAAAGTACAAAGGGCGCAGCAGCCAAAAAAAAAAACTTCACGAATCATGTATTTCTGGAAAATTGGGGTGTTGATGAGTGCATCATGCTTCCAGCAATGTTGCATCACATGCTTCTGGCAAACAGGCATGATAAGCAACATTTGCAAAGAACATCAGGAATTTTGTTGCAGTTATATCACTACAGGCGTGAATTCTTGCCCTCGGTAAGATGACATAATTTCTTTCCTTCACCTAGTGATATATAGTATGCATTGGTTTGGGAAACAGGATGTGTCGTCATCTCCAGGTCAAAAAATACACAGAAATCAATTTCATTTGCCTGGTCTTTGCAGGGCCAATCTGTAGTTGACCAAGATTTATTTGCATCAAACTGGCGTATATCTGGTATGAATTCAGATCCTTCGGACCATACCAATGAATAAACTGATGCCTTATGAATGAGATCAGCTCCTTCATCAACATCAGCGTCTGCGCCGATGTCAGACAGCTCGCTGTCGTGGTCACGATGCTCCAACAAGTCCTCCTCCTCATACTCCTCCCTAATCTTCCTCCCTGAATTGGTGGCCATGATCACACTCATTCCCACTTTCATCACCCCAACCAAAGTTCCTAGCATCGGGGAGTTCCCTTGAGGCTCCTGCGTCTTCATCGTCAGACCCGTCAGGAGGGAAGAGGAGGGCATCAAACTTTGACGATGTAAATTTTTTCTTTATGTGAGGAGATGGGCCAGAAGCAAGGGCGTGGGTGGCAGTGCAGGGGCAGCCATGGTGTGCGGTGGTGTAGGGGCGGGCGTAGTTGGTGGTAGTAGTTGAGGTGGGAGGTGTCACATTATTCAGTGTATACTGATAGGCGTGACACTTCCCTTTCCTCCCAGCTGCGCCCGCTGATCCTGCATTCCTAGGATGGCCACTTGCTCCTGGTGTGATGGTGAGCATCGTGCGCGTTCCACGTACTGTTGAGGGGTGGTGGTGGTGCTGGAAGGGGTGGTGAATGAGGAGGCAGAGGACAACGACCTTTTGACATGTGTCGTGCCTGTTGCACGACTGCACATGTCTTGCCCCCTCCAGCATATGTTTTTCGTGCTCTTAATGCACTCTCCTCTTCTGAACTACTGTTGCAGGTGCATAAGAAGGAGGGCTTCCTGGTCCTTCCACGACTGCTAACACCGCCCGCAATATGGTTGGGCAAATCAGCTGAGCGCGAGTCAGAGGGTCGTGTGTGCTCCATGGGAAATGAGAGCGTACGGTGGCGAGGCGGGTGGTGGTGTGTACTATCGAGATTTGCCATGCTGAGATTTGCATGGCTGTTTGTGGTCCAATTTGTAGCTGCCTAGACAGCAGGAGGGTAGGAATCCTCATCCCCTTGTAAAATTCTCTGACTCAACGAGACAGAGACAGGGGCGATGGAACATCAAAGTAGTCTCGGACCCGAAGAATTGGAACTTTAAGGTTCATGTTAGGGCTCTGTATTCCTCCCCCCCCCCCCCCCCCAGCAATGGGGTATGTGCCTGAATATATACATATACATACATAGCCTACATATACATTTGTAACTTACTGATGCTGCTATTCACAATTAAGGTATGTACAGACGTCGTCAGTATATTAAATTTACATTAAAAAACTATGACTTTATCAATGACCATCCTTTTGCGTGTCAAATAGGTTACTGTCTTACGTAATATATTAAAACATAACCATATTATTTGCTTGCGACTATTACTCTATGTGCAGAAAATGTTAGAGTGTATCCTTTGATATTGGTAATACAACTACGTTAGTAATGGCCATGCAGGTACTTGCAATAGACATTCCCAAAAAACGTTCAAGATGTTTATCCTACAAAGTTAATGACGACCATTTGGGGATTTCTAGAATATGTATAAGAATATGTTTGATGTTAGGAATATTATTATGTTCTTATTAACAAATTGTATGTGTACGAGATGTTGTTGTAAACATTTATTTTTGTAACATTGTTAATCACAATTGAGGTAGGTATAGACGAGGTCAGCATATTACGTTTACATTAAATAATACTATGACGTTATAAATGACCATCCCTATGTGTGCAAAATACGTTACCGTCTTACGTAATACGTTCAATACGAAACTACATATTTTCTGACTATAACTGTATGTGCAAAAAACCTTATACTGCAACGTTTGATATTGGTGTTACAACGACGTTCGTAATGGCCATGCAAGTATGTGTGAAAGACTTCCACAAAACGTTTTAATTATTTATCTTACACAGTTAATGACGACCATTTGGGTATGTCTAGAATACGATTTATAATACATTTTATGATGGGAATTCTAGTACGTTATTATTCACAAATATTGTATGTGCACGAGATGTTGTTGTAAAATGTTTATTATTTGTAACTTACTAAGTTGTTAATCTCAATTCAATTATCTACAGACGACATCAGTATATTACATTTACATTTAATAATAGTATTACATTATCAATGACAATCCTTATATGTGTTAAATACGTTACTGTCTTACGTAATATACTAAATACGAAACTACGTATTGTCTGACTATTTTTGTATGTGCAAAAAACCTTATACGGAACATTAGGTATTGGTAATACAATACGTTTGTAATGACAATGTATGTACGTGTGAAAGACATTTCTAACAAACGCTAACATTTGTAATATTCTTACATAAATAACGACCTTTTGTATACGTCTAGAATACGTTTCATCAAAAACGTTTGTTGTTGGGAACATCATTAAGTTTGTAATGACAATGTAGGTACGTGCGAAAGACATTTTTATCAAACGTTAACATTTGTGAGGTTATTACGTAAATAACAACTTTTTGTATACATCTATATAACGTTTTATTAATACATTTGTTGTTGGGAATGTCATTACGTTTGTAATGACAATATAGGTACGTGCGAAAAATATTTCCATCAAACGTTAAATTTGTAATGTTATTTCGTAAATAACGACCTTTTCTATACGTCTAGAATACGTTTCATCAATACGTTTATTGTTGGTAACGTCATTACGTTTGTAATGACAATGTAGGCACGTGCGAAAGAGATTTCTATCAAACGTTTACATTTGTAATATTATTTTGTAAATAACGACCTTTTGTATACGTCTAGAATACGTTGTATCAATACGTTTGTTGTTGGAACGTCATTACGTTTGTCATGACAATTTAAGTACGTGCAAAAGACACTTCTAACAAACGTTAAAAATTGTAATATTATTACGTAAATAACGACCTTTTGTATATGTCTAGAATACGTTTCATCAATACGTTTGTTGTTGTGAATGTCATAACGTTTGTAATGACAATGTAGGTACTTGCGAAAGACATTTCTATCAAACGTTAAAGTTTGTAATATTATTACGTAAATAAACGACCCTTTGTATACGTCTAAAATACGCTGCATCAACACGTTTTTTGTTGGGAACATCATTAAGTTTGTAATGACAATGTAGGTACGTGCAAAAGACATTTCTGACAAACGTTAACATTTGTAATATTATTACGTAAATAACACATTTTTGTATACGTCTAGAATACGTTTAATCAATACGTTTGTTGTTGGGAACGTCATTACGTTTGTAATGACAATGTAGGTACGTGCGAAAGACATTTTTGACAAACGTTAAAATTTGTACTATTATAATGTAAATAAAGACCTTTTGTGTACGTCTAAAATACGTTTCATTAATACGTTTATTGTTGGTAACGTCATTACGTTATCATTAGCCATTTTTTAATATGCAGAAGACGTTCGTATTCTATTACATAAATATTAACCATATGTGTAGGTGCATAAACCGTTATTGTATAACGTCTTTATTTGCTTATACAGCAACGTTAAAATGTTGCTAATGCTTACGTTTTTGTTACATATTTACTTGACGTATTGTTAACGTTGTTGTACAACATCATGAATTACAAAATAACAACATTTTATGCACGTAGTAACTACGACCTTATGATTTTGTCGTAAAAAAAAGGTCTACATACGTTGCTAAAACGTATTGTTTCACAACGTTATTGTGTTACCCTTGTTCGACCAAACCATAACGTCGTGGTTACGTAGTGTTCTAAGTGGGTATATAACATAATATAGAAATTACGTTAAACAATATAAATGAAAGGAACTTGATCAAAAATGTGTTTCAACATTTATTTTAATAAGGACATTTAGGCATATTATAATAAGTTCAATCAAGTTAACTACTAAAAAAGATAAGGTAACTAAATAACGTAGATTGTAGGTACTAATAGCATTGTGCTAGTTTGTCTCTGGAAGGTTGCAATGTAATGTTTTAAAGGAAGTCCTGAGTATGTCCTAAAAATGGGATAATTGCATGTAGTAGGTTAGTATATACATAATGTCCCTATTAAACTTTGCCTTACGTTTTTTGCAATTTTGTTTTGTTACATGTCAGTTCTGTCCTTTGATTATGTCTAATGTTACACACAATTAACGTTTTCCTTACGTGGTAATTGTATGTAGTAGTTAGTATATATTACGTCACTATTAAATTTTGCCTTACGTTTTTTGCACAAATGTTTGTTACGTGTAAGTTCTGTCCTTTGATCACGTCTAATGTTACCAACAGGTGACGTTTATTTTACGTGTTAATTGTATGTAGTATGTTAGTAAATACCCAACGTCACTATTAAATTTTACCTCACGTTTTTTGCACAAATGTTTGTTACGTGTGAGTTTTGTCCGTTGATTACGTCTGATATTACCAACAATTAACGTTCTCCTTACGTGGTAATTGTATTTAGTATGTTAGTATATACATAACGTCAATATTTAATTTTACCTTACGTTTTTTACACAAATGTTTGTTACGGGCAAGTTTTGTCATTTGATTACGTCTAATGTTACACACAATTGATGTTTCCTTACGTGTTAATTGTATGTAATAGTTAGTATATTATATTACATCACTATTAAATTTTGCATTACGACTTTTGCACAAATGTTTGTTACATGTAAGTTCTGTACTTTAATTACGTCTGATGTTACCAACAATTGACGTTTTCCTTACGTGTTAATTGTATGTAATATGTTAGTACACACATAACGTCACTTTTAAATTTTGCTTTACGTTTTTCGCACAAATATTTGTTACATGTGCATTTTGTCCTTTAATTACGTCTGATATTACCAACAACTGACGTTTTCATTATGTAATAATTGTATGTAGTAGTTAGAATATATATTACGTCACTATTAAATTTTGCCTAATTTTTTTGCACAAATGTTTGTTACGTGTAAGTTTTGTCCTTTAATTACGTCTGATGTTACCAACAGTTGACATTTTCCTTACGTGTTAATTGTATGTAGTATGTTAGTATATACATAATGTCAATATTAAATTTTGCCTTACGTTTTGTACACAAATGTTTGTTACGTGCAAGTTCTGTCATTTAATTACGTCAAATGTTGCACACAATTTACGTTTTTTCTACGTGTTAATTGTATGTAATAGTTAGTTTATATAATTGTATTACGTCACAATTAAATTTTGCCTTACGTTTTGTGCACATATGTTTGTTACGTGTGCGTTTTGTTCTTTGATTACGTCTAATGTTACACATAACTGACGTTCTCCTTACGTGTTAATTGTATGTAGTAGTTGGTATACAGTATATATTAAGTCATTATTACATTTTGCATTACGATTTTTGCACAAATGTTTGTTAAGTGTAAGTTTTGTCCTTTGATTACGTCTGATGTTACCAACAGGTGACGTTTTCCTTACATGTTAATTGTATGTGGTATGTTAGTATATACATAACGTCAATATTAAATTTTGCTTTACGTGTTGTACACAAATGTTTGTTACGTGCAAGTTCTGTCATTTGATTACGTCGAGTGGTACACATATTTGACGTTTTTTCTACGTGTTAATTGTATGTAATAGTTAGTATTATATTACATCACAATTAAATTTTGCCTTACGTTTTGTGCACAAATGTTTGTTATGTGTGCGTTTTGTTCTTTGATTACGTCTAATGTTACACATAACTGACGTTCTCCTTACGTGTTAATTGTATGTAGTAGTTGGTATACAGTATATATTAAGTCATTATTACATTTTGCATTACGATTTTTGCACAAATGTGTGTTACGTGTAAGTTTTGTCCTTTTACCAACAGGTGTCGTTTTCCTTACGTGTTAATTGTATGTAGTATGTCAGTATATACATAACGTCAATATTAAATTTTGCCTTACGTTTTGTACACAAATGTTTGTTACGGGCAAGTTCTGTCATTTGATTACGTCGAATGTTACACACAATTGACGTTTTTCTTACGTGTTAATTGTATGTAATAGTTAGTATATATTATATTACGTCATTATTACATTTTTCATTACTTTTTTTGCACAAATGTTTGTTAACCCGGGAACTGCGGGGAGACTCTTAAGAGTTCCCCCGGCGGACTGCGGGGAGACTCTTAAGAGTGAGTGAAAAAAAAAAAATCAACTTTTGACATCGAAAAAAAAAAATAATAATATTTTTTTATTTTTTTATTTTTTTTTGGCCCCTGGGCCATGCAAAATCTCAGTCCTCTACCTCCCCTCCTTCCCCACTTTCCTCCTCTCCTTCAGTTATCACCTATTTTCCCTGTTATTCCCTTATTCTGAGGTATATTTTCGTGCTAACATTAGCGAGTTGCAAGCAGGGTGTTGTCATCACTGATGACAAGCGAGTGCAAGAGAGAGAGAGAGAGTATCGATTGACTGTGTCTCAGTGGCCTTGGGGGAAATTGGCGGGAAAGCAGCTTGCCTCACCCATACATTATACAACTCGCGGGCTATATCTCCGATTTTTACCATCCAAACGCTGTTTTCACTCGTTTTATTGTTGTTTCAGGTTAATACCTTTATAATCATCCCATAATAGGCGCATATGGATAATTATTAATGCTATTAATGGCACAATGAATATTTTAGTGACGGAAACACCTCAAATACGTCAGCACAGGGGGACGTTTCTAATTACCCCCATGCGCACTTGTTAGGTTAAGTGTAAGTTTTGTCCTTTGATTACGTCTGATGTTACCAACAAGTGACGTTTTCCTTACGTGTTAATTGTATGTGGTATGTTAGTATATACATAACGTCAATATTAAATTTTGCCTTACTTTTTGTACACAAATGTTTGTTAAGTGCAAGTTCTGTCATTTGATTACATCAAATGTTACACACATTTGACGTTTTTTCTACGTGTTAATTGTATGTAATAGTTAGTATATATACTACGTCACAATTCAATATTGCCTTACGTTTTGTGCACAAATGTTTGTTACGTGTGCGTTTTGTTCTTTGATTACATCTAATGTTACACATAATTGACGTCCTCCTTACGTGTTAATTGTATGTAGTAGTTAGTATATAATTACTACGTCACTTTTACATTTTGCATTACGTTTTTTACACAAATGTTTTTTTATGTGTAAGTTTTGTCCTTTAATTACGTCTGATGTTACCAACAGGTGAAGTTTTCATTACATGTTAATTGTATGTAGTATGTTAGTATATACATAACGCCAATATTTGATTTTGTCTTACGTTTTGTACACAAATGTTTGTTACGTGCAAGTTTTGTCATTTAATTACGTCGAATGTTACACACAATTGACGTTTTTTCTATGTGTTAATTGTATGTAATAGTTAGTATATAATTATATTACGTCACAATTAAACTTTGCCTTACGTTTTGTGCACAAATATTTATTACGTGTGCGTTTTGTTCTTTGATTACGTCTAATGTTACACATAATTGACGTTCTCCTTACGTGTTAATTGTATGTAGTAGTTAGTATATATTTTACGTCAGCATTACATTTTGCATTACGTTTTTTGCACAAATATTTGTTACGTGTAAGCTTTGTCCTTTGATTACGTCTGATGTTATCAACAGTTGACGTTTTTCTTACGTGTTAATTGTATGTATTATGTTAGTATATACATAACGTCAATATTATATTTTGCCTTACGTTTTGTACACAAATGTTTGCTACATGCAATGTACGTCTTTTCTTACGTCTAATGTTACACACATTTGACGTTGTTTCTACGTGTTAAATGTATGTAGTAGTTAATATATATATTACGTCACTATTGAATTTTGCATTACGATTTTTGCACAAATGTTTGTTACGTCTAAGTTCTATCCCTTAGTTAGGTCTGATATTACCAACAGTTGACGTTTTACTTACGTTTTAATTGTATGTAATATGTTAGTATATACATAACGTCAATATTAAATTTTACCTTACGTTTTTTACACAAATGTTTGTTACGTGCAATATCTGTCTTTTGATTACGTCTAATGTTACCAACAATTGACGTTTTCCTTACGTGTTAATTGTATGTAATAGTTAGTGCTGTTTGCGGATGATACAGTTCTGATGAGTGATAATGAATGGGAGTTGCAGGGTCTGGTAAATGAGTTTGGAACAGTGTGCGAAAAACGGAATTTGAAGGTAAATACGGGGAAGAGCAAGGTTATGGTCTTCGAAAGGGGTGAAGTCACAGAGTGTGAGGTGAAGCTGAACGGTCAGGCTATGGAGATCGTCAACTCTTTTAAGTATCTGGGCAGTGTGTTGAGTAAAGATGGGACTATGGATGAAGAGGTGCGGGAGAGGGTACAACAGGGGAAGAGGGTTGTAGGAACGCTAAAAGCAGTAACAAGAAATAGGGTGGTCAGTATGGAAGTGAAGAAGTCCTTGCATGACAGTGTGGTAATCCCGACACTGACTTACGGAAGCGAAGCATGGACGTTGGTTGAGAGACTCAGACCAAGAGTGAGAGCAGTGGAAATGAATTACTTAAGGAGTGCGTGCAGAGTTACATGGAGGGATAGACAGACTAATGAGGAAGTAAGAAGGAGGTGTGGTGTGGAGGTAGATGTGCTGGAAAGTGTGAAAAGGAACAACTTGAGATGGTTCGGCCATATGGAACGTATGGAAAGCGAGAGAATGACTAAGAGGGTGTACGAGAGCGAGGTGGAGGGACAGAGGGGGAGAGGTAGACCGAATATGAGGTGGAAGGATGGAGTGAGGAACTACATGAACGAAGGCGGTGCTGGTTGGGGGGAGGGGCGTCGACTGACTGGGGACAGAGGTGCATGGGGGCGGTTCGTTCGTGGCCACCCCTTCGGGGATCACGGCGTCAGGCAATAGATAGATAGATAGAATAGTTAGTATATATATTACGTCACTATTTAATTTTGTATTACCTTTTTTGCACAAATGTTTGTTACGTTTAAGTTTTGTCCTTTTATTACATCAAATGTTACACACAATTGACGTTTCTTCTACGTGGTAAGTGTATGTAATAGTTAGTATATATATTACGCCACTATTAAATTTTGCCTTACGTTTTGTGCACAACTGTTTGTTACCTGTACGTTTTGTTCTTTGATTACGTCTAATGTTACACATAATTGACGTTTTACTTACATGTTAATTGTATGATGTATGTTAGTATATACATAACGTCATTATTAAATTTTACCTTACGCTTTTTGCACAAATGTTTGTTACGTGTAAATTCTGTCCTTTAATTACGTCTTATGTTACACACAATTGACGTTTTTCTTACGTATTAATTGTATGTAGTAGTTAGTATATATAATACGTCACTATTAAATTTTGCCTTACGTTTTTTGCACAAATGTTTGTTACGTGTAAGCTCTGTCCTTTGATTACGTCCAAGTTACCAACAATTGACGTTATACTTACGTGTTTTATTTGAAGTAATGATATTAGTATCATTGTTACGTGCTCACAACATGAAGATTGACGTAATAATTATGTTATTACAAGACATAGAGTAACGTTTCCAATATTTTTACCAACAACGTAAAATTTACGTCGTTGCCATTTGTTCAATACAGGGTACAGTATTACATTATGTAATTACTAATTGTGCACGTCGTACGGACGTTAAACAACGATGTATTGCTCATACTTTATAATTGTATCTGTATTTACTACCCAACTACGTAGTAACAACGTATTTAAATTATATGCAAGTAAGGTCATAATATATGTTACATTACAACAATTTTAAAACGTTTTTCATACGTATATTTGATAACGTTGTTACATAACCATTCCAGCACTATTGCCTTACGTCGTAATTACGTAACCTGTTTATTGGGTAATTAGGGAGTAGAAAAAAAACTTGATTGGAAACTATAGGTGCGCCAAAGCGTTAATAGCCTACCCAATTAGCGGGGGTGGCAGCACCCACCCATAATACTAGGATAGGTTAGGTAAGGTTGTTAGGTTAGGCTAATGTCTTTTTAAAGTTGACTAAATCGAGTAAACTCTTAGATTGTTTGGGTATCTGAATTTCAATTAACAATGCAAATGCTAATAAAAAGTGCTTTCCGCACTTTCTAACAATAAAATACACACTTACAAAGCATTAAAATACACAAATAAAATAAATAAAACCTAAAATAACAGGAGCTGTAGTTATGCAGAATTACCCCTAGGCCTACATTGAAGTATTAAAAACCTTCACCAAAGTGAAACACATTTTAATATGATCTAGCCTAGGCCTAAATTGCAACATCCTTATTCTGTAATAGGCTAGCCTTCATAGGCTAGGCCTATATTGCGAAATAATTAGTGGTAGTTTCGGTAATAGGCCTAGGCCTATGTTATTGTTACGTACCAAAATAAGAGTGAGAGCCTATTCCCTAAAGGCTAGGCTAACTATCGAAGAAATAACTACATTTCTTGGTAAATATCGTAAGCCTAGGCCTATTAAGTATTAAATTAAGCCCACACAATTGATCTTGGGATAGCCTAGCCTAGGCATAGCCTAATCCTGTGTAGCGGGGAGACTTGTATAGCCTACTTATATCTCAATAATCCTGTGTAGCGGGGAGACTTGTATAGCCTACTTATATCTCAATAATCCTGTGTAGCGGGGAGACTTGTATAGCCTACTTATATCTCAATAATCCTGTGTAGCGGGGAGACTTGTATAGCCTACTTATATCTCAATAATCCTGTGTAGCGGGGAGACTTGTATAGCCTACTTATATCTCAATAATCCTGTGTAGCGGGGAGACTTGTATAGCCTACTTATATCTCAATAATCCTGTGTAGCGGGGAGACTTGTATAGCCTACTTATATCTCAATAATCCTGTGTAGCGGGGAGACTTGTATAGCCTACTTATATCTCAATAATCCTGTGTAGCGGGGAGACTTGTATAGCCTACTTATATCTCAATAATCCTGTGTAGCGGGGAGACTTGTATAGCCTACTTATATCTCAATAATCCTGTGTAGCGGGGAGACTTGTATAGCCTACTTATATCTCAATAATCCTGTGTAGCGGGGAGACTTGTATAGCCTACTTATATCTCAATAATCCTGTGTAGCGGGGAGACTTGTATAGCCTACTTATATCTCAATAATCCTGTGTAGCGGGGAGACTTGTATAGCCTACTTATATCTCAATAATCCTGTGTAGCGGGGAGACTTGTATAGCCTACTTATATCTCAATAATTTGGTAATGTTACAATAGCCTATAGGCCTATGTTTACATTTTACAGTCATAAATAGCCTAGTCCACCAATATACTAATTAAGTTATGTTTTGATTAGCCTAGGCCTAGGTTAGGTAACTTAAGTTAAAGATATTGTTCAGTTTCTTAATAAATAGGCCTAGGCATCTAAAAAGAGTTATGCACGCTACACAGAACCTCACCCTGACCTTAAGTGTAACCGTAATTGTGAACACTACTACTACCAAACACTGTAGGCCTATGCCCTAGGCAAATTCAAATCTGATTTTTGTCGAAGTGAATGAGCTCCTTCAGTCGCTCCTCAACTCACCACTTGTTTGTCTTCACTTTTCGTTATCACTGAAGCTTTTACCTCACTCTCTGTGACACTTGACAACATTATTAGACTGGAATATGACTAAAATAGCGATAAAACACGAGAGGGGGGCTTCTTTTCACTAAATTTTTGAAACCGCTGATTCAGCTGGTGAGCGGGTAACGTCACGTGACTATGGTACCTAGACGGAGAGCATAGCGGCCTGTGATTGGCTGAGCTTGTAAATGTAAACATAGGGGATATAAGTCGCCACGCTGTTGGTTACAGCTTATATCCGAGACTTCTAACTTGAACTCTGTTCTAAAACAATGAATTTCAACCTCTTCTCACGGGTGACAGAAGGTTTATATTGGTGTGTTTTTTGTTCAGCTCAGTCAGCTGTAGGAGTCTCGGACCCACAAATATTCGCGCGAAAAACGAATTTCTCAAACGTGTAGCACCAAACCTTATTATTATACTGTATATATATATATATATACCTGTATATGAGAGAGAGAACAAAATAGAGATACTGTACATAGATCTAGATTCTAGATAGTGGAGAAAATGAATATCCCATGAATAAATATGGTTTGAAAGCACTCCACAATACTTTGAATAACCTTGGAGGATATATAAAATGCTTTGCATGTAATTTAACCTAAAACTTTCGCAAGATTATTAAGATAATTACATAAGTCACAGAATTTTCTTTCCGAGCCATCTGCCTCAGTTTCCAGGACACTAACACCATCTACAATACTTTTATCATGATGAATATCCAAATCTACAGAAATGTTAGTTGTACTGGTAGGCCTATAGTTTCTAACTTCACAGAACTTAACATGGAATCTGATAAATCTTTAACTGAGCAATCTCGATGTTGGGAAAAATGGGTGAAAGTCCTGGGGTGGTGGAACCATTATTGATTAAACCGTGAAAACATCATCATGTATAGGCCTATCATTATTAGGCATTATAATCTGTTGATATCATCCACTTTGACAGGCCACGTTTCTGAAGCATATAGGTCATTGCGCTTCTAATACATGAAGTGTAAACCTTTTCCTTTCAAGGGAGAGGGAGTCGTTTCATGGTTAGAATTGGCAGCAGTTCTCTGCGCTTTCCCCAGCTGCATCTAATTCTGGCAATAGTGGCGGCCTCGGCCCCACCACCGGCAGAGATGGTATCTCCCAAGTAGCAAAACTTGTCCACCATCTCCAGCGACACATTGCCACGGTTCACACTCTCGAGCTGATCATTCAACACAAGCTCAGCTTTGTATACTATACACCCAAATTTCTCAATTTCAGCTTTCTTCCTCAGCAGAGTTCTATTTATTCTACTACAGCGCTTCTTCCCATGAAGTACCCAGAAACGACAGATGCTACACTGAATTGAATTCACGCCCACCCCTTTTCTGCATACTGCACATGGGTATGCACTGTTGTTTTCTAAATTTCCACGGCTCAAGCTACTGTGCAAAAACCTTGGTTTTATTAATATCAACTTTTAATTCTTTGTTTGTCATGCCCTCACTCTACCTTCTGAACCTCGGCATCCTGCACATTATCTGTGATTAGAATTAAGCCATCTGTGTATAGCAGTTCCCATGGGAGCCCAGTTCTAAAATCTCCAAATAGGGCCTCCAAAACTAGAACAAAGAGGATAGGGCTCAATAAAAAACCTTGGTGAACTCCAACATGGACTGCAACCTCCTCACTCAGTATTCCTTTCACCCTCACTTCCGTTTGTGAGTCCTCGTACATTTGCACTGTAGCAAACACACCAGCCACTCCTCTACACCAAGTTGTCTCATGGCCCACTGCACAACATCCCTGGGCACCTTATCAAAGGCCTTCTCCAGGTTTACAAACACAAGATACAGATCCCTAGCTTTAAGTAAATATCTTTACCAGTGGCAGCAAGAAGGCTACGTTCAAGGAAGTTCCAGTGGCTATTTACATCATATGACCTAGTGCCCCTATTTCTATCCATTTTCTCCAGTTCGCTGCAAAACCTATCTTTATATTCTGATTTATTCAACAACCTTAATTTCCTTTTTGGCATGCATATCTTCTTTCACACAAGATCTCGCTTTAATATCATGTCACATACTAGGAGCTTATGTTGAGAGATACATTCTCACTCGGGATGACCTTTAGCCTACATCCCTAAACCACTTCCAGTCATTTCTACATGTTCACCAGGAAATAATCTATCTGGCTACTGGAACCCCCAGAATTGTATGTGATCAGATGACTCACCCGTTTCTTGAACTTTATGTTACACACAACCATGTAAAGTGTAACACAGGACTCCAGTATACATTCACCTTCTAGATTTCTCCTTCCGTATCCATTTCCTCCATGCGAGCCCCCACACACATCAGCACGTGCTCCCACATTCCCATTTAGGTCACGGTCTATTACTGTGGTGTCATTCTCAAAGAGGCCCGAAACAACACAAATTATGGTCGTTCCAGAAATCTTTCCGTTCTCTACTCAAACCAACCTGTGGGGCATATGCGGATATCACATTCAGTATTCTCTCACCAACTTTCAGCTTCAGTACAATCAATCTTCCATTTACTCTCTTGATCTGAAGAACACTCTTCTCTCACTCCTCGGCCACCAGAACACTCACTCCTCCTTTTGCTTTTCCAGGCTCATCTCCCTTCCAGTAGATCCTGTATCTCTTTTTTTTGGCCAACTATCCACTGTGCACCGCACCACTTCCATCGGCTTTCCTGGGTGCAGCACACATCCACTCTTCTTCTCTCAAGTGCTTCCACAACTTCATTTGATCTGCCACTCAAACTTCCTACATTCTCATTAGTAAGCCTGAACGCTCGGGACGCTGCATGCCGTCCCCGGTGAGATTATATGTTCATCAGCCTTGGGTGTTTTCTGTGATGTTGTAATTGTCATAGTCAGCTAAATGGAAGCTGGCCAGGAAAATTTACCGTCCCGAGGACACCGGTTCCAGACTGCCCCAGAGGCCGTTCCCAGCACCTTCCCCCAACAAAGTATTGCCTTTTTATGGCCAAAGTACATCTACCAAATAATAAGAAAAACATTATATTTTTTGCTTAGTAACATAACAGTATCACTCCAACATCTGACAGCCACCCAATATCCCATTATAGAAAACATTAATCTATTTCATATCAGGCCGATATCCTTTTGCCATTTCTAAACTGTTGTACTTTGGTCTCATATAGGAAATCTTATAGCCTTTAGTATGGTTATATGCCAGTACCAGCCGAACATCTGGTACCAAACACAATGCTGATTAACGGAAAACCACTATAAATATGATAAAGGACCAATATAGTTTTGCCTTCTTCTGGCCGAAGTACAATGGCCCGATGAAAGGAAGCCATTATCTCTTTCTTTCTCTTCTATTCTTGTATTGGCCCAACATCTGGCAAACACCAACTATCACATAGGGAAATTTATTTATGAAATCAATATTGGGTCGATATAATTTGGCCATTTATTTGATGCTATGCATATGCCCAATACAGGACAACTGTTATTCTTTTGTACTGCAATATGCCAGTATTGGTCCTACATATGGAAGACTACCTTAGGCTGGTTAATGTTAAATAGTAATGAACATAATATTAGACCACTATCTTTGGGCCTTTTTCTGGGCTACATACAACGGCCCGATATAGGCAAGTCATCATCTCTTACTTTCCGTTATATGCCAGTATTGGCCCAAGGTCTGACAACCACATAATTTTCGATGATTGAAAATATTGATTACATTAAAGTTGGGCCGATATAACTTTGCCACTTCAAGGCCGTTACTCATTGGCCCAACACAGAAAGTGTATTATCCATCATGACTAGCTAATGCCAGTATTGGCCCCAATTATTGAAGACAACCAATTACCGGTTAATGGAAAATCATACTGAATAAGATATTGGACCAATACAAGTTTGCCATCTTCTGCCCGAAACACAATAGCCAGGTATAGGAAACACAATAGCCAGGTATAGGAAACACAATAGCCAGGTATAGGAAAGCCATCATCTGTTATCATCCACTATATTTGCCAGTATTGTCCCAACATCTGCCATCCATCTACTATCCTATGATGGAAAGCATTTATTTATTCAGTATTGGGCCGATATAGCTTGGCCGAATTTTGGCTGCTATACGTATGCCCAACACAGGCAAACAATACCCTTTAATAATGCTATATGCAAGTAATGGCCCAACACCTGGAATCCAATCAAATGCCGGTGAACGGAAAACCAATTTGAATATGATAATGGAAAAAACATAATGTTGCCTTCTTGTGGCCAAAGTACATCTACCCAATATAAGAAAAACAATACCCTTTACTTTTTGCTATATAACAGTATCGGCCCGACATTGGGCATCTTATCAATATCCAATGATGGAAAAAAAAAAATCTATATTGGGCTGATATACTTACGCAATTATTTGGCCGATAGACATTGGCCCAATACAGAAAATATGTTATCCTGAATCCTGTTAAGTGCTGGTGCTGGCTCAACACTGTAAACCCAACCCAAAGACGGACAAAGGAAAACCATTATAAATTTATTATCGGACAGACATAGTTTCAGAATATTCTGGCTAACATACATTGGCCCAATATAAGAAAGCCTACATTCCAGACTTGCCGGCATTGGCCCATACTTCCAATGTTTGCTGGGAATATATTGGCCCTTTTATTAAAAATAGTTATCCATTTATTGTATGTATTTACTGTATCGGCCCAACATTGTGCATCCTCTTCTGAATCAACTATGGAAACCCATTATTATTTCTACAATGGACCGATATCATTATGCCTTAATCAGGTCGATAAATATTAGCCCAATAAACAAAATAAGTTATACTTAACCCTTAACTGGCGGCGCCCGGCTATAGCCGGGCAAGAGAACCAAGGACTATGTGGCGGGGCCCGGCTATAGTCGCATGCAATTTTGAGCACGTAATGTGCTCTGAGAGAGAGCGAAGCGGTGGGAGGAGCGTAGGTTACCTCATTACCGCTCGCCACGGTGGTCGCGGAGCTACTGAGATGTACTGCTCCCTACTCCACTCTCTCTCACTCGTTTCACACGTAATAATGTAAGGAAATTACCGTATTTTACCAATTTTGCCCTTCGGTTGCACGATCGTTGCAAGACAACCAGTGATCGTAGAAGGATGGGTCTGGTGTCATTGAAAAGCTGAAATAACGCCCATTCATGGATACATACTTGTATTACGCTCTGGCTCTTGTTTATGCATGAAAACGAGCACGGAAACAAGCTCGTTTACGGTAAAACCCCCCGCTGGGCGGCACAGTCAAATATACTCCACCACCCGCTCTTTGAGTGTTAATAACATAATTTGCTAATGCTGGACCAGCATAATGTATTCTGCTCCAAAATGGACAAAGGAAAACATTTATAAATAATATATTGAACCAAAACCGCTTTAGAAGATTATGGCCAACATATTTTGGCCAGATACAAAAAAGCCAGCTTATTTTACCTTCATGTAGTTGCTATTATTGACCCAATATCTATCATCCAACAACCTATCTATTATGGAAATCATTAATAAGATCAACAGAGGGCCAATATATTTTGGCCACATTATGGCCGATACATATAGGCACAATGCAGGTAGATGACATTATTTGGTAAAGGCGATATGCCAGTACTGGCCCAACATTAATATTCCATAATGATGGCGAAGATTGGCAAGCCATTTAAAATATAATGTAGGACCAACAATATTCTACCAATTTACGGCTAAAATATATTGGCCCTTTTAATTAAAGATAGTTATCCATTTCTTGAATGTATATATTGTATCGGCCCAACATTGTGCATCCTCTTCTGAATCAACTATTGAAACCCATGAAACCCATGGACCGATATCATTATGTCTTAATCATGCTGATAAATATTGGCCCAGTAAACAAAATAAGTTATGCTTAATAACATAATTTATCCTGCCCCAAAACGGACAAAGGAAAACATTTATAAATATTATATTAAACCAATACCGCTTTAGAATATTATGGCCAACATATTTTGATCCGATACAAAAAAGTGAACATATTTATCATTCATGTAGTTGCCATTATTGGCCCAATATAAGAACATAAGAAAATGGGAGTCTGCAGGGAGCCGATCAGCTCACACAAGGCAGGTCCCTGGCACACCCAACCCCAATTACAAGGCCTAATTACAGACCCAACTCAGTAATACCTTGAGGACTGACCTCACCAAAACGGTCAGAGGTTAACACAGGATTACAGGGGTCTGCAGAGCGCCGATTGGCCCACACTCGGCAGATCCCCCCTCATACCCAACCCTTCTCATCCATATGCCTATCTAATTTTATCTTAAAGCTCCCTAGCGTTGTTGATCATACCATATCACTGGGTAGCCTATTCCACATGTCTACAAATCTGTTACCAAACCAATATTTGCCTATATCTTTTCTGAAACGAAATTTGTCTAATTTGAAGTCATTTGTTCGAGTTCTTTCGCTATCACTGAGCTTCAGTACATTTGTCATGTCCCCTTTTTTATTCCCACTAACCCACTTGAACACTTCTATCATATCCCCTCTAATTCTGCGTCTTTCTAACGAATGTAAGCCTAATTTTTTCAACTTTTCTTCATATGGTAGATTGGGATGTGTGTACATGCTTAGATTGATATGCAGGATTCGAAGTTGCATAATAAATCGTAGGCAGTGTCCACTATCCTTTAACTGTCTTCGTGGTGCGATGCATAAGGTGTTGATTTTCGGTGTGAGCGTCCTGGGTTCGAATCCACGGACTGCCACATGTGTTTGTAAATTTCATTAATCGATTTTAGGAGTATAGTTGGTTGTTGGAAGGCACATAAAAATTGATATTGGTTCAGGGGTAATTTATCGAGAGGACTTCCCTAATGGTTAAGGCCCCATTAATTGCTCTTTCCATTCACATATGAATAGCCTACGTGAGTTGCAGTTGGGATGTGTATACATGCTTAGATTGATATGCAGGATTCGAAGTTGCATAATAAATCGTAGGCAGTGTCCACCATCCTTTAACTGTCTTCGTGGTGCGATGCATAAGGTGTTGATTTTCGGATGTGAGCGTCCTGGGTTCGAATCCACGGATTGCCACATGTGTTTGTAAATTTCATTAATCGATTTTAGGAGTATAGTTGGTTGTTGGAAGGAACATAATAATTAATAATTTTTGTCATTCTTTGCTGTACTCTCTCAACGAACCTATGTCCATTCTGTAATAAGGACACCAAAATTGGACAACATAATCCGTATGAAGTCTCACTAATGATAATTAAAGTTTTAAGATAACATCCAACAACTTATCTATTATGGAAATCATTAATACGATCAACAGGGGGCCAAAATATTGTGGCCACATTATGGCCGATACATATAAGCCCAATGCAGGTAGATGACATTATTTAGTAAAGGCGATATGCCAGTAGGCTACTGGCCCAAAATAAATATACCATAATGATGGCGGTGATTGGCAAGCCATTTCAAATATAAAGTAGGACCAAAAGTGTTCTACCAATTTACGGCCACAATATAGTGGCCCTTTTATTAAAAATAGTTATCCATTTCTTTACTGTATATACTGTATCGGCCCAACATTGTGCATCCTCTTCTGAATCAACTATGGAAACCCATTATTATTTCTACAATGGACCGATATCATTATGCCTTAATCAGGCCGTAAAAATTTGCCCAATAAGCAAAATAAGTTATACTTAATAACATCATTTGCTAATGCTGGACCAGCATCATGTATCCTGCTCCAAAACGGACAAAGGAACACATTTATTAATTATATATTGAACCAATACCGTTTTAGAATATTATGGCCAACATATTTTGGCTCGATACAAAAACACCAACATTCCGGACTTGCCGCTACTTGCCGGAATTGGCCCTTACTTAAAATGTTTGCTGGGTATATATGGTCCACATCCCTCCATCAATAGTGTATGGATGGTTAAAATGGTCCAAATCCATCCATCAATAGTGTGTGGATGGTTACTATGGTCCAGATCCACCCATCAATAGTGTATGGATGGTTACTATGGTCCAGATCCATCCATCAATAGTGTATGGCTGGTTTCTATATATGGTCCAGACCCATCCATCAATAGTGTGTGGATGGTTACTATGGTCCAGATCCCTCCATCAATAGTGTATGGATGGTTACTATGGTCCAGATCCATCCATCAATAGTGTATGGCTGGTTTCTATATATGGTCCAGACCCATCCATCAATAGTGTGTGGATGGTTACTATGGTCGAGATCCTTCCATCAATAGTGTATGGATGGTTACTATGGTCCAGACCCATCCATCAATAGTGTGTGGATGGTTACTATGGTCCAGATCCCTCCATCAATAGTGTATGGATGGTTACTATGGTCCAGATCCATCCATCAATAGTGTGTGGATGATTTCTAAGGGCCAGATCCATCCATCAATAGTGTGTTGTTGTTGTTGTTGTTCCCTAAGCTGCCTGGCCGAACAGCCCCGAGTCCCTGAGGAAGGCCATGGCCACGATCGGGCTTTCCCACAGAGCTCTCATTGAGTGTAGGTTGTGTTGTTGGCGTAAGTGGTTGTGTGAAATGCAGTCTTCTATGATGTGTTTAATGGTATGGGGTGCTGTGTTACATCCCGGGCAGGCGTCGACAACGGAGTCATCCAGTCTCTTCTGATAGCTCAGGAGAGCTGGATGGTGTCCGCATCTCAGCCTGGCCAGGTGGACTCTGTCCTCGCGAGGGAGGGAGGATTCGGAAGGATGGATTTCGGGAGGTCGTGCATGCAGCTGCGTGTTGTCTGTGAGTGAGTGGATGGATTGGCGAGAGATATGAGTATGGATGTGCTTCTGGAAGTTGGTTCGGGGTGGGCAGGGAGGGAGAGAGGACAATAATTGTGTGTGATACCGTGTGCTGGGTGTTGTTTTGATATTTCTTGGTGTCTGTGGATGTGTTGCCATGTAGTTTAGTGGGTGGTCTTGGTTCGTGGAGGCTGCTGCCAGGAATTGAGTGCCTCTCATGTCCAGATGGTCTTTGACTTTGAGGATTTTTGTTTCTTGATGTAGATGATCTGTGGGTGTAGTAGCTGTGCAGCCTGTAATGATCTTCAGGGCTTTGTTTTGAATAGTCTGTAAGGTCTTATGATGTGTTTCAGCTAGGTTAGAAGCCCAGGCTGGGCTTGCGTATTCCATTACTGATCTTATGTATTGTTTATATACTGTGGTGGTAGTTTCTTTGTTGTGTCCAAATTTTGTGTGAGCAAGTGACCTGAGGGCGTTAAGTCTGGGTGTCAGTTTCTTTTTAATGCTTGTGGTGTGCTGTTTGAATGTCATATGAGTATCATATGTTACTCCTAGGATTTTGGGTGTGTGTGTATGTGTTAGGGGTGTGTTGTTTATGGTGAGTTGAGGGATGTATTCGTGTTCACCTGTCCAGCTTGTGAGCAGGGTTGCGGTGGATTTGGCTGGGGCTAGATTAAGTCTGTTTGTAGTGCACCAGCCATGTAGTGTGTTGAGATAGGGTTGAAGGAGATCTGTTGCTCTTCTTGGGTCATGGTGTGTGCATGTGAGTGTTATGTCATCTGCATAGGAGGCTAAGTTTATTTGGGGAGTATTGGGTGTAGTTATATCGTGCATGTACAGATTGAAGAGTGCGGGCGATAGGACGGATCCTTGTGGGACTCCGTTTGGAAAGTTTCTGATTTTAGATGACTGACCGGCAAAAGATACGTGTGCACATCTGCCTGCTAGGAAGTTGGCCAGCCACCTTTTTGTGTTGTTGTGCATGTTTGTGTTGTAGATTTTGTTTGTTAGGTTGTGGCGTGGGATGGCATCGAAGGCTTTACTAATGTCGAGTGTGGCTAATAGTGATCTGTGTGGTGGTCTAGCTGAGTTGATGCCGTCAAAAGCTCTTTGTGTAAGGTCTGTGAGAAGAGTGTTTGTGGAGTGCAGTGGCCTAAAGCCATGTTGTGTTGGAGCTAGGGGTAGGTCGGGTGTAATTAGTTGTAATACTAGGCGTTCCATGACTTTGGAGGGGGAGCAAAGGAGTGTAATGGGGCGATGCGAGGAGGGTAGCGTGGGGTCTTTGTTGGGTTTGGGGAATGTGATGATGATACCATGCTTCCAAATGTCTGGTATTGTGTTGTGTGAATAGCTGTAGTTTGATATGTTAGTGAGTGTTTGTATGCCTTGTGGTCCCAGGTGTCTGAGGTGTATGTTGCTTATGTTGTCTAGGCCACAGGCGGGTGAGTGCTTGAGATTGTTGATGATATGCTTTGTCTGGTGATTGGTGAAGGGTGTATAGTCAGGGTCTGTGGGGAATTGTCTCTTACGTCGGATGACACGTCGGTCGTCTTTGTGAGGTTTTAGGTGGCTGACATGTGAGAAGTGATTGATGAGAGTGTTTGCTTGTTGTTTACATGAAGGAGTAGAGTCTGTTGTTGTGATTGCAGCATGTGATTGTGTTGT
The DNA here is from genome assembly GCA_037953745.1 of Lithodes maja. Lineage (NCBI taxonomy): Eukaryota > Metazoa > Arthropoda > Malacostraca > Decapoda > Lithodidae > Lithodes > Lithodes maja. The sequence goes on from JBAKBP010019211.1 coordinate 33,841, forward strand.
GTTGCTGTTGGAAAGTGTGATGCTGTTTAGTGTTTTGTAGAGTTTTTTGGGGTTTGTTTTGTGATCAAGTGTTTGTAGGAAGTTATTCCAATTTAGTTTTTGTTGTTCTTGTATTTTGTTGTTAGTTTGGGTGTTGAGTGCTTGAATTTGTTGTGTGATGTCTTGTGTGTGGGGTGCTGGGGAGTGTTTCAGTGTGTCGCGTTGTCTGATGAGGTTTTGAATTTCTGGTGTGAAGTTGGGGTTGTGTCTTTTTCTGTTACCTCTTGGAATGTGTTTCTTGTCAGCGTTTTGGATAGTTTTATTGAGTATGTGTACAGCATTGTTGATGTTAGTGATGGGTGTACTGTTTAGAGTTGTGAAGTGTTGTTCGGTCTCATTTGTAAATGCTTCCCAGTTAGCTCTTTTATAATTGGTGTATGTGTGTTTGTGGCTAGCTGGGGTGAGTCTGGTTTTGGTGGTGATAATGATCGGGAGGTGGTCAGAGCCTAAGGTTCTGACCACCCTCCAGGATGTTGTGGGGTCGAGTTCTGGGGAGCAAAAGGTGATGTCTGGAGATGATGGGTTATAGAGGGCTTGGTGAGGAATATGGGTATGTTGATGGATGTCGTTAAGGATGATGAGGTTATCTGTTTGGTTTTGTAGTACCAGCCCTCTGTCTGTGTCAGGGTTGTCGACAAACCAGGCCGACGTCTTGGCGTTGAAGTCACCACCCAGGATGATGTGTGGGGTGTTTGTGATGTGTTGTAAGTGTGGTCTGTATTCATTTGGTACTGTAGGGGATGTTTGGGGAGGGATGTATGTGTTTATGATGGTTATGTTGGATTTGTTGCCAGTGCGTATTTTAATTGATTGTATTTCTGTTGTGTTATCATTTGGGGGGAGGAGGGATTTGGTTTGTACACTGGTTACTATGTATGATATTTCATTGTGTACCAGGGTGATGAGTCCACCGCCCCCGCCGACAGCCCGGTCTTGTCTGATGGTGGTGAAATTATGAAATGTGGTCAATAGTGTGTTGATGGTTACTATGGGTCAGATCCCTCCATCAATAGTGTGTGGATGGTTACTATGGTCCAGATCCATCCATCAATAGTGTGTGGATGGTCACTATGAACATAAGAACATAAGAAAATGGGAGTCTGCAGAAAGCCGATTGGCCTAAGCAAGGCAGATCCCTGTAGATGGTGGTGAAATTATGAAATGTGGTCAATAGTGTGTTGATGGTTACTATGGGTCAGATCCCTCCATCAATAGTGTGTGGATGGTTACTATGGTCCAGATCCATCCATCAATAGTGTGTGGATGGTCACTATGGTCCAGATCCCTCCATCAATAGTGTATGGATGGTTACTATGGTCCAGATCCATCCATCAATAGTGTGTGGATGGTTACTATGGTCCAGATCCATCCATCAATAGTGTGTGGATAGATATTATGGTCCAGATCCATCCATCAATAGTGTGTAGATGGTTACAAAGGTCCACATCCATTCATCAATAGTGTGTGGATGGTTACTATGGTCCACATCCATTCATCAATAGTGTGTGGATGGTTACTATGGTCCACATCCATTCGTCAATAGTGTGTGGATCGTTTCTATTGGCCAGATCAATCCATCAAATCAAACACAAAATGTCGGATGTCGGGCATGTGGCTTCAGTGAGCGTCCCTATTTCAGAGTGTTTTATTTGTATTTATATATATATATATATATATATATATATATATATATACCGGTATATATATATATATATATATATATATATATATATATATATATATATATATTTGTTTACCAATAATATATTCTGCAAGCATGTTATGCTTACTTGATAATAACTAAATTATAGAAAATTATTTGTCCACATCCTTTGAATTCTACTTCAACATCAATGTTGTTGCATCCATCAGAAACGTTATTGACATCTACAGAACTATTTTGTGTAAACTCACTTCCTCTTACTACTTCCCTACAATCTCTATGTACACACTGCAATGCTGCATCTCTCACTCTTCTACCGTTAATGCAATAATCAGTGTTTTTTCTTTTTCAGAGATTTCTCGGTGTAAACATTCTCCCTCGCGGAAATTAGATGCCAAACACCTTACAACATATTCCCATCCCTCTCTTTAACCTAAGAGTAAACCGATTTTCTCAGGCTTTCTTCCACTCAACAAATACACTCTGTAACTTTCCCCACAGTCATCTTTCCCTCATCCTATGACTTAAACTGCTTGAAGTTTGGCATGATCAGGCACTTTGACTGTAACATACTTTGAATTTGGCTCCCCAACACTTGTCTATTTTAGGTGAGAAGGAGACTACATTTTGCCTCCTTCATACACTTAGACAAAACCAATAAATTTCATAGTTAACAGTCTTCAGACTTATCTCCTTTGCCTCAATTGTTCTCAGTTGTTAACTCCGCTAACGAAGTTGGACGGAGGTTATGTTTTTGTCTCCGTTTGTCTATCTGTCCATGTTTGTCTGTAAGCAAGATATCTCTCAAAATTATTAACCGATATTCAAAAAAATTGGTGGGCAGCTACGATGTGCGCCAAGGAAACTATCCAAAGATGTTCACAAAATTTGGTGGGCAGATAGGATGTGCACCAAGGATTAAGTTAATACATTTAACCCCCTCCATCTCATATGACGCGACCGCCTCATATGACGGTTCCGCCCAAAACTATCAAATGACGCTACCGCGTCATATGAACTTGGTGAAATATCTCAATAATAAGTTATATGACGCTTCTGCGTCATTTTGAGCTCAGTAAGTTAGGTAAGTTACATCATAATTTGTCAATTGATGGCAACCCAAAGTTCCTCCAAACTCCTAAGGGTCCCTCAGTGTGGGATTGACTATTGTGGGGGAAATACCGGGTGGTCTGCCAACCCGTCAGTAAGTTAACTATTCCAGTCTGAGGGAGTTAAGTGATCAGGATCAAATCCTTGAACCCAGATCCAAAAGATTTTTTTGGTCTGTAATATTATTGGTAAAGAACCAGCCAGCGTAGGCAGAAGTATGTGCTCTACCGAGTGCCTCACTGGATCATGTTGGAATGATCTTACTTTTATAATGTATAGCACTGTTAAACAATATGGGTATGAACTGGGTAATTAATGTATCCACATGTTTATAATAGCAATTGTTTTTGAGAGTGCCTGTGTCATCCGATAGTTTGTCTTACTTATCAGCTAGAGAGAGACGGGCTATATTTATTTATATATTCAGTATATATACATATATATATATATATATATATATATATTTAGGCTCCATTTTGGTACCTCAATTATCACAGAACGAGGATATATTTTATGTTTGATTATGTATCACTAACGACCAAACTATATATATATATATATATATATATATATATATATATACAGTATATATATATACATATATATATATATATATATATATATATATATTAAGGCTTAATTTTGGTACCTCAATTATCACAGAACGAGGATATATTTTATGTTTGATTATGTATCACTAATGACCAAACTATATATCCTGTACCGATATTCCCAAATGTTTATTATGGTAATGGATATATTTAAGTGTAAACAACAAATATATAACCAACGGTACCAAGATGGCGAAGGTTGGCCTATCTCTGTTACTATAGGGTCTCTAGTCCCAACCAACTGATTCTATTTTTGTATATTTATTTAAATATTTATAACACATTATGTTGTTATTTCCTCCATAGACTTACATCAAGCTTCAATCGAATACCCCCGTATGACTCATTTCTGCCTTCTTTTGGTAGGTAAATGCCCCAGCTGAAGGTTGCTAGCAAGCTTGATATCTCTCACCAGGAAAAAGTCCACATCTAAATGCCACAAGAGGTCTTAAAATCATCAAGATTATGGGGCAAACATCTTAAACTTTCAAAATTAATAGGGCTAAACATGAGAGGGAAGTGGGTCAAATATACTAGCCCTTATCTGAACCACTACTGCCGTTAACTCTCAACCAGTGTTAACTCAGCCAGTGCCAATTAGACCAGTTAACCCTTAACCAACGGCGCACGACATCTGTCGAGTTAAATAAATTTGGACTATGTGACGGTGCACGACAGCTGTCGAGTGCCATTTTCAGCACGTAATGTTGCTGAGGGAGAGAGCTGAGCGGTGGGACGAGCGTAGTAACCTTATGACCGCTCCCGACGACCACCGTGGACGTACTGAACTGTATTCTACTTTCCTCCCCCTCCTCTCATTCGCTACACAGGGAATTATTTACGGAAATTACCTTATTTTAGGTTTTTGCACTCGTGTTGCACGATCGTTGCAAGAGAACAAGTGGTCGTACAAGGATGGTTCGGGTGTCATTGGAAAGCTCTGTTTACGCCATTTCAGGAATAGATAATTGTTTTACACTCTGGGTCTTGTTTATGCATGAAAATGAGCATGGAAACAACCCTATTTAGGGAAAAAAAAAAACGCTGGGCGGCACAGTGTAAAATACCCTACCACCCGCTCTTTGTGTGTTAAACTCCAAGTTGTGACCTAAAACCGGTATCACACGAGAGCTTTTTCCCTCAACATTTATCCTCAACGCTGGTCTGGCAGCTTACGAAGTCAACATTTAATATATTTCGGTAACCTAAATTCATCTATCATCAGTCTAGTTTCCAATACCTGTGTAAATTATTCCAAAAATGTTGATCATTGAATGTCGACTATAAATGCTCTAGTGTGATACCAGCTTTAGTTAGCCTAAATGTAGGTAACCTAGCTGTACTGGTTGATAACTACTGCTTGAAACACTCACTCATTACACAGTTTTATATTTGTAAATCAATTGATTAACGTTTTAAATATGTTTGTTTCAACATTATTATGTACTTGAAATATGAGTGAATCACAAATGTGAGTTATACATGGCTTTCATAATTAGGTAGTTAACATATAGGTAATTGCAAGGTTTATTAGTACAGCATATGGTATTTGATTTATAGTTTCAGAATCACTAGTATACAATATTTGAACATGCAAAGACTCACAAATGTAATAATATTTTAGGATAAATAATACCCATATATATTGCAGATACAAGGCTTTATTAAGTGCAAAAAGAAAAAAAAAAAGAAAATAGCAGGAGTTATGGCAGTAAACATGATAGTAATATAATGCAGACATATCCTACAACTACGGCCAGTCTATATTTAAGGATAATTAATTATCCAAGTATGCTTTCAATGTTGGAATGGTAACTGTTTTAGACTGTCGTACATTTATAATTATTTAGCAATACAATGGTAACTATTAAAATGTAAAACTTGCAAACAAAGTCAAACCAAAACTGGGACAAAGACAATATGAAGTCAAAACAAAATAGCAAAATCTCTATGTGGAAACAACGCTTACTAAAATGAAATTTATGAAATGAAAGAACACAATCCACCACATAGGGTGTACATTACTACATGAGCAAGTTAATCTGGTCCCCAAGCAAACTAATTGTACACATAGCAACGCGCTATCGTCACGTTCAGGGAATTAGTCAATTTGGGAAGTCGGGACGTTCTGGCAAATATTACTAAACTCTGCATGAATAAAAGAAACTACAATTAGTGTTAAAATGTTGTATTAAAATCAAATTTGCAACTTGACAAGACATTAACAATAGTACAAAATAAAAATTAATAAGATATATAAAATATTACAAACAATACATATATAGCACACACTAACGATAGTGCTATCGGGTAGGTACCTGTAAGCATAGCATGCCTCAAGTGACCCCTATCAATAACTACCCTACAAATAACCTACATTTATCGTACAAATAAACTAAGGAAATCGCAAAAGCAAGCAATTGATACTATCGACAATGAATAGATATAATATAAAGACAAATAATTACAAAATATGAAAAAGTAACAACAGATTTAAACAAAGAGTACTCTTTTAACAAGAACAATTAATTTAAAAAAAATTGCATCAATATTAATAATAGAAAAAGATAAACGATAGATACAAACAGACATAAAGTAAGCTGAGGTTATACAAGAAACTTCACGTTAAAAATGCTTGAATACAATTATTTATGTCAAATTTTACAGTCACAGTACTGTAATTGACCCTAAAAAGATTAAATTTATGTAACAATTTACTTGCCTCATAACCTGTCTACTATGAGTCTGTATAGTAACCTAGCTCTAGCCCAAAAGTCATCTACTTTAGTGCAAATTTTACAAAACCTTATTAACTGAGAATAAAAACAATAATAAGTTATCTTACTATCGATATTACTTATTTTTTTTCTTCTATGTGATTGAGGGAGGCAAAAGGCATAACTGCCTATAGCTAGTGCCTCCCCCATAGTTGAAAGAGTGACAGGGCCAAAATCAAGGGACGTTCGAGCCAAAATGCCTGGACACACGGAGTTTGAAGCAATTTAAGTCATAGGAAGAGGGAAAGACTGATTCTGGGAGAGAGTTCCAGAGCTCAGCTGTTGAGTAGAAGAAAGTTTGAGAGTAACGTTTCACTCTTGGGTTGGAGAGTTGCACAGAGTAGGGGTGGGATTGAGTTGCAAGACGGGTACCACGTGCCCTACGTAAAGGAGGTGGTATGCACTGGGATAGCTCTGAGGAACACTGATTATTATAGTAGCGATAGAATAGCGAGAGAGATGCAACATTGCGGCGGATAGAGAGAGATTGCAGAGAGTTGGTGAGTGGACGGGAGTTAATGATACGAAAGGCCTTCCTTTCAACTTTGTCTAGGAGAGCGGTGTGAGAGGAACCTCCCCACACATGTGAACAATACTCAATACAAGGGCGCACTATGCCCCTGTACAGAGCAAGAAGCTGTGCAGGGGAAAAGAACCCCCTAAGGCGGTTAAGCACACCCAGCTTCTGGGAGGCTGCCTTAGCAAGACTGGTAATATGGTCCTTCCAAATGAGAGCAGAAGAAAAAGAGACACCAAGAATATTGAGAGAAGATGAAGGATTGATTTTTGTATTGTTGAAGAATAAGGGATAGTCTGCTGGGAGATCCTGACGGGTAGATAGATGGAGAAATTGGGTTTTGGAAGCATTAAAGTTAACAAGGTTTTCTCTGCCCCAATTGGAAATAGTATTTAGATCAGAATTTAAGAGTTCTATGGCTTCATTACATTTGTCGTTGAGGGATTGCTGGCTGGGGCGTTCTGAAAAACTAATGGAGTAGTGTAAGGTTGAGTCGTCTGCCTATGAATGGATGGGAATTAAGGTACAGTTAAGGAGATAATTTATAAAAATTAGAAAGAGAATAGGAGATAGGACAGAGCCCTGAGGAACACCGGAGTTTATAGGGTGAGGAAGTGAACAATGGCCGTCCACAACCACGGCTATGGAACGGCCGGAAAGGAAATTAGAGACAAAGACACAGATGGAGGGATAGAAACCGAAGGAGGGTAGTTTAGAAATTAAAGATTTATGCCAGACTCTATCGAAGGCTTTCGATATGTCTAGTGCAATAGAAAAAGTCTCACCGAAGTCCCGAAAGGAGGATGACCAAGAGTTAGTCAGATATGAAAGAAGATCACCAGTAGAGCGACCCTTAAGGAAGCCATACTGGCGATCTGAGAGCAGATTATGAGAAGAGAAATGCTTAAGAAATTTGGAAGCAAGAATAGTTTCAAAAACTTTAGAAAGACAAGAGATAAGAGCAATTGGACGATAGTTGGACTGTTGAGAGCGGTCACCCTTCTTTGGGACAGGTTGAATGTGAGAACTAGGGAAAGGAAAGTTTATTACGTTAAAATTAAAATCACCAACTTTGTGATATACTTTAAGTATGCACTGTTCATTTACAATGTCTATATTTATATCAAGAACATTTTCAACTTAATCATTTACGTTACAATGTGTGAGGGGAATAGAATTAGGATAAATAAGTTTTGCAACTTGATTAAAATTTAACAAATTGCAAACGAGAATATTATCAATATATCTACTATTATTACTTAACAATTTAGCAAGTGCTAATTTTTCTGGGATTTTATTTTTCTTGCTACTGTCGACTAAGTCTTTTATATATTTAAATTCTAAAGCAATCAAGAATAAATCTGCAATTAAAGGGCTAGCATTTCCACCCATAGGAATTCCTAATATTTGTTTGAAAATGTAAGGCCCGAATCTAACATAAGTATTGAAAAGGAGGAATTTAAGGGCATCTTTAAGTTTAGTTCTATCAAAATATACTGAACTAGTGGGAGTAGAGCTAAGTGATGCATTATTAAAATATGTATAAACATTTATTAACCCTTATTTAGCGGGTGGTAAGGTATTTTACACCGTTCCGCCCAGCGGGCATAATCCCGAAATATTCGCTCACTTTCACTCACCCTAGCGCCGTTACTATGGCTCCAATGCGAACGAAATGGTCATTTTTGGAAAGAGCAACTCTTCGTCTCCCCATATAAGTCTATTATGGATGTTATGAGCGAGTGTGGAGGGTGGGAAGAGGTGAGGAAGAGGCGGTACTTTTTGGTCTATTTCCCGGGCGCGTTCGGATGCGTTCGCTTTGCCCTGATTTCGGCCTCCCGCGCGTCTACTATTCCTTCGGTAATCGGTCTTATTTTTCTCTTATTTCTCCTTATTTCTGTATTCTCTGTATTCTCTCTCTCTCTCTCTCTCTTTATTTCTCTCTCTGGCTCGCTCGCTTTCCCTCCCTCGCGCGCTTGTCTCTCTCTCTCTATCGTGAGAAATGTACCGTACACCCTGGTTATCGTGAGAAATTTACCGAACGCCTGAGAATAATGCGCTATAAAATGCTTGCAATCAAACTCTCAATCAATTTCAAGGTCACATGCAATTTTAAATGTATAGGTAGACCCAGAGAGGAAGAGACAGAGAGAGAGAGAGAGAGTGTCGTGATAATATAACTATTTTACATATGTATCATATATATGATAAAATAATATATACGGTACATATGTTCCCCACAATCATATAATGCCAAGCACAAATATTCAATCTTTCGTTGTTTGTATTACCGTAAGAAATTTACCGAACGCCTGAAAATAATACGCTATAAAATGCTTGCAATCAAACTTTCAAGCAATTACAAGGTCACATGCAATTATAAAAAAGGTATATTGTAGACCACAATCTTCGCCAAGCTTCATTGTTGCTTTTATTATCGTGAGAAATGTACCGTACACCCTGGTTATCGTGAGAAATTTACCGAGCGCCTGAAAATATACGCTATAAAATGCTTGCAATCAAACTTTCAAGTAATTACAAGGTCACATGCAATTATAAAAAGGTATATTGTAGACCACAATCTTCGCCAAGCTTCGTTGTTGCTTGTATTATCGTGAGAAATGTACCGTATACCCTGGTTATTGTGAGAAATTTACCGAACGCCTGAAATAATACGCAATAAAATGCTTGCAATCAAACTTTCAAGCAATTATAAAATGTAAATTGTACTTACCAACACCCACACCAGTATGTTTTTCGTCAGGAACGTCTCCATTTTGCTCAATGGTCTGTGCAACATCAACCACAACATTTGCGACACGCAAGTTATGCTTGGGGTGAACGCCTATGATCGGCATATTTTCGTCTTCCGAGTCATCCACACTATCAAAACTCTCACCCAGACCTTCCATGGTTTCATTCAACAGCCTATTAGAAAGTTCTGAAAAGTTTAGCATGATATCTAGTTCCTGGGCGGTGAGCCGGGCGTGATAAGTAGGGTGGCGCGACGCACTAGGGGTGGCGGCCACCGAATCGGACACGGGCAAATCTTGACCTTCCATTACGGCTGCTTGAGGGTTACTGAGTCATGGTCACACAGTGGGGATGTGTGGGTGGGACCTTGTAGTACACCGCCTGACCACCAGGTTTCGCTTTCCACCTATATTAGGGCGGGAATACGCCCACGGACTTAAGTCGGGCCCCCGCCATTTAGTCCAATTTTCTCGATTCGGACTTAAGTCGGGCCCCAATCTTTAAGGGTTAAATAATTACCATTCCTAACGAATTTGTCAAAGTGCAAATCTATAATAAAGCAAAGCTCTGAATATACTAAATCTAAAGGCAAATTGGTATACAAAGTTGAAAAGTCGAAGCTATGTAGAGGTAACTTTCGGCATGGTATTTATTTTATCAATAACTTCTAAAATTGTCAACACTCCAATAATAGTTAATGCTAGTTCTTCTCATGATGGTATTACAATATCGTTTATGAGTACTTTTAATGTATTTTAAGCAATTTACGACTTGTTCTGACAGAGTTTTAGTGGTAGCAAATTTTCCTCCGGCAATAAAGCGATATTTATAAGGTCTTTTATGAAATTTAGGTAACATGTATAATTTTGCAATGCACTTGTTCTTATCGGAAAGTTTAGTATCAAATGGTACATTTTTCTTGTTATGTTCATCGATTATTTATCAATATTCAAATGATTTTGAATTTCATTAATAGAATTACAAATATTTGTACGTAATATGTTACCTTTAATGCCTAATTCTTTCTTCATATTTTCAAGATAAAACTTCTTACATGTGAAGCTATAATTATTGCTGGCTTTATCTACTGTAGTGATTACAAAATGTTTATGTAAATTTATTAAATCAGCTTTAAGCTTATTGTAATTATAGTCTACACAATCTGAAAGATTAAATTAATTTTTAAGCGAGAACATTTTAGTTTAATTAACTTAATTAATAATTTAGACCATGCTTCTAGCTCTCTCGCATCGCAGCGCACAATTTTTAACAATTTATCTTTTAATTTATTGACTGAAAAAACAATATATTTTAAAATGTTGTCCCATGTTACTTTATTATTCCCTATTCTAAATTTAAACCCTTTACGACATAGCTCCGCTAATTTGTCGTTTGCAAAATGTTTAACTAGTTCTACATCACCTGTTAATATGTGACATATCGAACTATAAATGAACTTTGCTAATGCATCACGTCTGCTAGCTGGCATATCCATGACTCTTTCACATACGCAATTATTATTATTGAAAATATCATTATCTGAAAGATTTCCTAAAACTTTATTATAATTACAAATAATAGACCCAACAGTTCGTTCATATGAATACACAATTAATGGTTTGAAATCTTTACAACCATCTGGTAATATGGACTTAACTTTCTTTGAATTAATAAGACTATTAACATTAATTTTGTCTAAAATTTTAGAGGAATAATTTAAAGTGGATAAAACTTTATCTTTAATAGGGTTATCTTTGGATTTCTTAGAATTAGCTCTGATATATTTAAATACTTATAT